>PVKZ01006499.1:0-34374 GCA_004027375.1 Macroglossus sobrinus | reverse complement strand
ATGGTTTGGTGTCCCGGCGGTTTCCTACACGCTGGAAGGGAGACGGGGTGCAGGTGGACAGCTGCCCAGTTCTCTTGTGAATGAATGAACTGAGTCCGGTCTCTGTGTCACCGGTCACTGAGTCCAGCTCCTCAGAGCTGCATGGACCCACGTCTAAACATCAGACTGGACTCCTCACTTGTCCAGGGTGCTGGGGACCAGGTCGGGGAGAGTACAACTTACAAGGCTCATCCCCAGGGGACTTTACTTTAACCGATGAGAGTGACCATGAACTAGGTGATCAAATACATGAAGAAACAAAACATAGAGACCTCGTCGGTAGATTCAGCTCGCTCCCTGAACTGCCGCTTCCTATCTGCCATAAGTGGACATATTTTTCTGCTTCTCGGGTCGCCGGGAACACAGTGGTCACCGAGACAGTCGATGACCTTGCTGTCAACAGGGGATAATCTAGCAATCTCCTACGATGTGACCGGAGGCCACCTTCTCTGTGATTTTTGAAGGAAGTTAAGTGTAGCTTCTTGCTGATTAGTTTGGCAAAGATGAGAACATGAACAATGCCTGGGATTGGTGGGTGAGGGGATGGAGAGCTGGCTTTTCATGATTTTAGAGTGCTGGTTGGTTTTTGACATACTTGGTGATATCTGTTCATGTCCCTTAGGAGGACACGAATCTGTTCTGCCATACTCAGAGGTGACCTCATCACCTTGAGGTCTAACATTCGTGGGGTCAGAGGCCTGGATGAGCCCAACTGACAAGGCTTCCAGTCCAGGGAGCTGGAAATTAACTGGGAGACCAAGTCAAAATTAAAAAAAAATACAGACATTTTGGTTATAGGTCTAGCTTATAATTTAGAGCTGCTACTTAATGTTCTATAGTAGAAAGTAATAATCCATTAACTTCTCATCTAACAGGTTGACATACCTTATAAACATGCTGGGAAGGCCGTGGTGACCAGAAAAGCAATGTCCCTGCCTTCAAAGATTTTGCAGTAGCAATTTATTTAACCAATAAAGGCACAAATAGATGGACAGGCTCATTGATGCTATTTTATGAAAACATACATTACAATATAGGACATTTCACGGTGGCACTATTCACAATAGCCAAAAAATGGAGACAAACCTAAACCTCTGTCAAATGATGAATGAATAAACAAAATGTCACATTTTCATGCAATGGAATATTATTGAACCATAAAACAGCGAAATACTGATTCATGTCACATGGGTGAACTTTGAAAGCATTACTCTTAGTGGAAGAAGCCAGACACAAAAGGTCACGTATTGTGTCATTCCAGTCACAGGAACCATCCAGGACAGACAAACCCATAGAGTCTCACTGGCGATGGGCACAGAGCTTTGGTTTGGGGCGATGAAAATGTTCTCAAATTGATTATAGAGATGTGAATAAACAAAAAAATATTGAATTACAGACTTCAAATGGGCGCAATGTATGTTCCATGGATACATAGAAATAAAAAATACAAATGAATGCAATGCTCATTTCAGTGCCCACTGAGTTGATCAAAATAAAAGATTGCCCCTAGGCCGGGTGGGTTGAAGGACAGAAGGTGTAGCTTTCTCTTGCCATGATGAAGCTTAGATTTATTTTTTTAAAAAAAAGGAGGGGTAGATTTTGGAGCCCAAGTTGGTGACATCTGATAAAGGAAGGGATACACATGGTACCTTTGACTTGATGGCTTCATCATAAGAGATTTATCCTGGGAGGATTCTTGTCCACTGTGAACAAACAGAAAGGTATTTTTTGAAATGTAAATGAATCGCATTTGTTGAATTAATTCAAGCGAATGATTAAATCATTCTTGGCACCTTGGAATTGTGGAATGCCAGTCAACAGCTAAAAGGAATCAGGGTTAGGACACCTAGTAGGGATGAAAGATTTTCAACATATTTTTTTGTTCTCTGTGCCTGGTGGAGGTCTGTCTTCCTTTCCCCAAAATAAACGTGTCCTGAATACTGAGTACCCAGTAGCCTTTGTTGTTGTTGTTGTTGTTTGGCTCCCTAATCCCCTAGAATGAGAAAAGCTCAAAGCTGATGAGCAAGGACACATAAACAGTTGAATGAGTCTGCAGTTTCTGACATGGAGTAATGTCTCCAGCACACGGTTCGTTTCTGAGAAGGTGCACCTTTAATTAGCACGTGCAAAATATACATATACACACATAATATATTTAAATTAACAACAGTAAACACTTAGCAAAAATTGATTATTCGGGGATAATGCAGAACTTTGAATGTTCATTGTCTCTATTTCTTGCTACTACTTGTTGTTGCTGCTGCTATTATTTTTATTTTATTTTTTATTTTATTTTTTGTTATTATATTTTATATTTTACTTTTTATTTTATTTTAATTTGCAAGCAGGAAAACAGGGACACTTTCTGGAGCCTGATACCCAAGGCTGGCTGCAAAGGCAGGTGCAGAGCCCTGTCCTGGCCAGGTGGGGGAGCAGGTGTCCCTAAGGTTCCTCCCAGGCTGCCCCCAGCTTCCAGGTGGTGGTCTGTGGACCCAATCCGCTAGGGCAAAAGGGAGGGAGTCAGTGGGAGCGTGCGCCGAGAGAAAGGCAGTCATTCACTCGTTTGGGGTTCAGTAAGAACAGAAGCAACGGATGTCTCTGCCAACTCACCCATTCCTTGGTCTCCTCGCCCCCACCCCGCCGAGCCCCGACTCCGGGCCTCCCCAAAGGATCAACCCACCATGACCCCTCCTGCCCTCCAGACAGACACCTCCTGCCGCCCCTCCATGAGCGGTGGTGGCATCTCTCGGGTGGGGGAGGAGTCCGACTGCCCAGGCAGGACCAGGAAAAGTGAGCTGGCCTTGGGGACAGTGATGGGAAGCTGGAGAGGTAAGGTCGGGGGGCCTGGGTCCCAGCCTTCTGGAACCTTCCCCCTGATGGTCCCTCTTTACTGGGGTTCCTCTCCGTGTCTCCCGACACCGCTCTCCGCCGCCTCTTTCATCCAGAAGCACAGTCCGTCCTGGTTTTTTGGAGTGTCCCCTGCTGACATGGAGCACAGCGACACTCGGCCTTCCTGGTTCGGCTCCTTCTCAAAGTGTAGTCAGTGCCACCATTTTTATACATCTGCGCTTTTAAAAACTGCGGTAAAATGTGTACAGCATAATATTTGATAAATATATATTTATTTGATAAATACATATATAACCGTTCATAAGTATGTAATTCAGTGGCATTACACAGACTCACAATACTGTGTGACCATCACTACTATCTAGACCAAACCTTTGCATCATCCGCAACAGAAACTCTGTATCCATTAAACACGCACCCCCTCTTCCACCACTGCCCCCCTGAAACTGCTTTCCATCTCTATGAATTTGACTGGGTACCTCATATAGGTGAATCACAAATTTGTCCTTCTCTGTCTGGTTTATTTCACCAAACATGTCTTCAAGTTTCATTCATGTAGTAGCATACATAAAAATTTTATTCTTTTTCATGGCTGAGTAATATTCCATTGTATGGATATACCTAGTTGTTTCTCCATTCATTCATTGATGAACATGGGTTGTGTCTACTCTTTGTCTGTGGTGAATAGTGCTGCTGTGATCATTGGTGACAGACATCTGTTTGCATCCTCGTTTTCAATTACTTTGGATATTCACCTAGGAGTAAAGTTGCTAGGTCATGTGGTATTTTTGTGCTTTCATGCTTCTTGCTGGCCTCTAAGCATGGCACCAATGTGCTGTCTACTGTTCCTGAGTGCAAGAAGGCTGTCATGTCACCTGTCAGAATGGCCATAATCAATAAATCAAAAAACAACAAGTGTTGGCGAGGATACGGAGAAAAGGGAACCCTCATACATTGTTGGTGAGATTGCAAATTGGTACAGCCACTATGGAAAACAGTCTGGAGGCTTCTCAAAAAATTAAAAATGGATATACCTTTTGACCCAGCAATTGCGCTTCTGGGTATTTATCCAAAGAAAACCAAAACAATAATCCATAAAGATCTATGCACCCAATATTCGTGGCAGCACAATTTACAATAGCCAAGATATGGAAGCAACCTAAATGCCCATCAAAAGAAGACTGAATAAAGAAATTATGGTTCATATATAATGAAATATTACTCAGCCATTAAAAAAAAAAATGAAATCCTACCATTTGTGACGACATGGATGGACCTAGAGGTTATTTTGCTGAGTGAAATAAGTCAGACAGAGAAAGATAAATACCATATGATTTCACTTATATGTGTAATCTAAGGAATAAAAAGAACAAACTAATCAAAAACAGACTCACAAATATAGTGGACAATTTGGTGTCAAACAGAGGGGAGAGGGTTGGGGGCTGGGAAGATGGGATGAAGGGTTAAAGAAGTACAAATTAGTAGTTGATAGTTGGACACGGGGATGGGGAGCACACCACAGGGAATGCAGTCAGCATTAATACGTTGACTAGGTGGAGGGCCAGGGGAGGGAGGGAGCAATCGGGCAGGGCGATCGTTTTGTGAACTATATAGCTGTCTAACCAAAGTAATGTATACTGGAAACTAATTTAAATAAATATATTTTTTTAAGAAGGCAGTTATAAGCTTCCTTCAGGCTCAACTTACACCGCTGTTGGCCGCGAGTTCGACGTGAAAGAATCAACAGGATATACTATATAGGTCATGTTCAAGCAACTGGTGAAAATGTGACCAGCGGCTCACCAGAATGCAGGAGCAGGAACGGAATTCACCAATTTGGTGTTCAAGGTGACTTTGCAAAGAACCACATCAAAGGCGGTTCAAAGGCAGCTGGGGCTTTAAGGGAGGGGCTGTGTATAGGTGTCTCAGGTCTGGGCTCTGGCCTGGTGGGGAAGAAGTTCCGAAAACACCCAGAAAAATGCGGGGTGCATGGGAAGGGCGACGTAAATGCTGGTTACCAAGCCTAACAGCTGTCCACCCCCACCAGCTCCTCTGGGTGTTTCGCACACACGCACGCACCAACTGGCACCTAGAAGGTTCCAGAAAGAATGTGGTTTTCAGGCAGGACAGGACACCAAGCCCTGTGCCCAGAGAAAAAGGGTGTTTTTTTGTTTGTTTGTTTGATTTTTTGGCGGAGAGTGTAGGAAGAACTTCACATGCACGCCAAAGTTAGGGTCCAAGGAAAGTTTCTCAGAGAAGGGGTGACACTCCACAGACAGAGGCAGAGCGAGAGAGCCTGGGAGAAGCTCAGAGGAGCAGAAACGGTAGAGACAGGACAGGGAGACAGAGTAAAGGCCCAGAGCAGGCCCCCCAGAGTGCTGGGGAATTCAGCCTCCATATTGTTCTTTAGTTTTGGTGAATTACAGTTTAAAGACTTCGCTTGCTCGTTTCCTTTGATATGGACAGACAGAGAAGAAGAAAAAGAGGAAGAGTAGTAGCGTGACAAGTAAGAATGCATAAGGCCCCCTGGCAGTTCCCAGCCTTTATTCTAGGTTCCCCATGGTTCTAGCCATAGGGAATGAACGATTTCATTCTGTGTGGGGCGCCACTTAAAGACTGTTCTCCCTTCCCAGGTGTGGGGAGGGGTCGTCACTGTCCCCGCGGACACCTTTGTTCTGCAGGCGGTCTCTTGCCTCCTCTCTCTTGCCTCCTCCCTCCGTGCGTTTGTGGGATCTGAGTCCCTGGAGCTCTCTGCAGAGCCCTATGTCCCTGGGGATAGGCCCCGAGCTTTCATCACATGCTAGAGATTCTTTCAGCTCATCTGACACCCCACACGGGCCCTACCAAGGGGCTCCCCTCCTCTGCGGAAGCCTCTGGGATAACCAGTGTGCACCCCGCTGCACACATAGGAAGTCTGGGGTGTCCCTCACGACAGCCTCCGCGAGCCTCATACTTTCCTCCTGAAGACGCCCCAGAGAGCACAGTGGGAAAACACTTTCCAGACATGGGAGTGAGGTATCTCGGCTTCCAGGTGCCCTCTCGGACCCTGGGTCTCTTCCTCTCTCTCTGGCCTCGGTCTCCCCACCTCTGGCTCCTGGCCTCCCCTCTGGCTGCCCTGGCCTCCTGCTGGGGTCTGAGCATGTGAGATGTCTCAGACCTATACGAGGGAGTTCAGATAAGCAGCAGAAAGAGTCTTTGCTCTTTGCTGACATCTGTCCTCCTCCCCTCCCCCACAGCCTGTCGTGTGTCCCTCCCCCAAATCTGCTCTAATTCTCCTGCTCTGCTGAGGCTGGCCTGGCCTAAGAGGATTAGCTAAGTGGGGCCGGGACAGGGTCAGAGAACAGGCTGTGGGGAGACCCAGGGGCCAGGACGGCCACAGGGTGGCGGCAGAGAAGGCCAGGACCCTGAGGATCAGAGGGACGGGGTGGGGGGGGGGGGTAGTTGGAGGGGTGAAGGGGACAGAGGGACGCACTCCCTGCCCGTGTAAGAAACAGCATTTAGAGGGTTGGGAGGGTGCCAGTGCTGCTGAATTTTATAATTTATCATCAACCTAAATCCTGATTTTTGCCTACTCTCCCCTCTCCGTACTTCCAGGGGTTCGAGGGGGTTCTGGAGACTGAGAAATGGGTCCAGGCATGGGGGTCTGGGGATGTCTGACCAGGACCCTCAGACATGACCTGGGGTCTCCTGGCCTGGGAATGTTCTGGAAGGGTCGGACCTGTCAGGAATCTATGCAGAGCCTTAGGGTATCTTGCAGTTTAGGGGTGCAAGTAAAGCATTAAAATTTTTTTATTATATAATTTTAAATACATTTTAACCAATTTAAATATTTTTTTTTCATTCCTCGGTTTCAATCTTTAATATAGTAAACAGTGAGTGATATAACCGATAGCAACAAAAGTTATCCAGGTTCTCGACAGCTTTAGGGGACCCGAGTGTGTCTGTCCCAGGGACGGTCCCCTGCACGGTCCCCTGCAAACCCCGGCCGTGGCGAGCACGGCTGTGAGGGGCAGGCAGGTATAGGCCCAAAAGGCGCTTCCCTCCATCATTTCTCCATGTCTCAGTTTGCCTCTCCCAAGGACCGGAATTGACCATCATCACCTCCAGAGCTGTTGATCTGCCCCAGGGTACACTCTGAGGTGGTGGTCACGTCACCGTCATCAGACAGAAAGGTGCCCTCGAGTTCAGCCAGTATTCTCGCCCCCAGGCGAGGAGCAGCTCTCCCCATTTGCCGGAGGCAGGGTGTCCTGGGAGGTGAGACTTCCAGTGCTGAAACAAGACAATCCCAAGAAAACGGGGGTGTTGGTCGCCTAGTCCCCACGTGCCTCATGGCCAGGCTTATGGGCATCCTGTGTCTCTCTGGTCCAGTTGCTCCAGGGTTGGTGTCCCCAGTACTTGGCCCAGCACCACAGGCTATGTAAGCACTGTTGGGGCCCAGGGAGTATTATATCCAACATATAAAACAGAATAATAAATATAACATGTCATGTAATAGCACACACAAGTCTACATATGCCTATATTTATACACTTATCTGTACCTTTTTCATTTGTGTGAAGAAAAGAACATCTTGATAAATCTTCACAAAGTGAGCGCTCTCGATAATCAGCACCTACAATAAGAAACCAACATGACTAGCCCCCCAGAAGCCTTCGCATATCCCCCCACTTTCTCCCTCTCCCCCCACACCAATGGCAACGTTGACTTCTGACATAGATCTGGGGTGCCTGATTTTACAGTTTTAGGAGTCACACCATATTCTGTCCCCCTTCTCCCCTCTCTCACCCCTTGTACACTCTTCCACGCCCGGCTTCTTTTGTTCAGCATCAGTCTTGTGAGTCTGTGTGTGTTTTTCCTGTCACATCACTCATTTCTCTTCATTGTGGAATGCAGCTGTTCTCAAAGGGGTCTTGACAAATGCTGACTCTCACACAACCTCTCAAGGTGTAGAATGTGTGCACCACCCAAAAAGTTCCCTAATGCCACTTAGAGGTCAGTCCCCACTCTCTTCTCCAGGGAATTACTTTTCTGACTGTTTAAAAATATCGTGATCTAATTCCCGTACCATAAAACTCACCATTTTTAAGTGTACAATTCAGTGATGTTTAGTATGTTCGCGAGATGGTGTAACCATCACCACTTCGCACCCCCAAAAAAATCCTATCAAATAGTCATTCTCCATTCTCTACTCGCCCGCAGTCCCCGGCAACCATTTTCTGATTAAAAAAAAAAAAAATTGTTGCGTGTTCTTGAATTTTGCAAATCTACAGTCTGAAATGTGTTTTCCAACACCGTCTAACTCAGTTCTGGCACTATCTACTCAGAAATAGCATTAACTTAAACATAAAGTCTTTTCAAAGCGAGAGGCAAACAAGAGTTTATTTGGGATCAATAAGGAAGCAAGGATTCAGTCAGAAGCCCAAATACTGTTTTAATCAGGAGACAAAGATAGTGGGTGTTTGTGAGAAAGGGAGGAGACGATGACATCAGCGGAAGCCAGGTGTTTCTATTGGTGCGGATAACGTCGCATAGTAACGTCAATTCTAAACGTTTTCAATTTTCAGTCCAGTAGCCATCTTTTTATCTTTCTAAACAGTTATTTGGGAAACATGGTTGCTTAGGCACAGTCTAATGGTGCTGACCAACCAGCTATAGATTAGAGGTTCCCAGGACCAAACTATAATTATTAGGAGATAATGATTAAGCAAGAATGTTTATTTGGGATCAAAGAATTGCTATTCAGGATACACAGATTTGGGTACCAACCCAAAAAGTGTCCCACTTGGGAGCAAAACTTGATTCGTATTGGGGGCGGAAAGCTGGCCTTGACCCAACATCAGCAGTTGCTAAAGCTGTTCCTAAGGAGAAGCCCTTTACTGTATGTAGCAAGCTGCAGGTGTTCTTTGCAGAGTCCCTGCAACATCTGTGGTTTGGCCCAGTTCTGAAGTTTACAGTTCCACCTGGCGAGGACAAACATAAAGGTCCACTTCCTTAAATGGCCTCCCAGCTCCATTTTAAAACCGTCCACATAAGCGATCTGTTTTATTTCACCTTTCACAGGTCCAATTAAGTGGCAAGAGCAGTTCACAAAACTCAGGACGACACTTCCATATGAGATTACAGTTTATTATAAAAAGATATTAAAGGGTATGAATGACCATCTAGTTGAAGAGGTATAGATGGCAAGGTTCAAAATCGTCCTAAACACAGGAGCTTCTGTCCCTGGGAGGTTTGGGATATAACACCATTACGGGATGTGGATGTATTTTGATTCACCGAACCAGAAGCTCTCAGAACCCATCCTTTTGGGGTTTTATGGAGGCTTCATGACATAGGCTATTGGTGGTTGATGTTTATTTTTCACAACCCAGGAGGTGGGGCATGGCAAGTGGAAGGTGGAGACTGAAATTCCCACTGATTGCTGATTTTGAAGGTTCCCTGGCAACGAGCTCATCACCTAGGGGCCATCCTACAGCCACCTTATTAACATAACAAAAGACACCTTTAACCCTCTCCTCAGAGGAAGTTCCAAGGGTTTTAGGAGCTCTGAGCCAGGAAAGGGACTAAAACCAAGGACAAGTTTCTCTTTATAAATCGCAGAGGGGCAGGAAGCAAGAACTCCCTGTGCCTGGCTTCACTCAGCCTAACACTTTGTGAAACACCTCTGCTGTATGTGCAGCTCGCTGCTCCTTTTTAATGGCTGAGGGTTCCGTTTTGTGGCTGTATCACAACCTGTTCTTTACAGCTTGATAGACATTTGAGTTGATTTCCTATTGGGGACCAGTATGAAATAAAAAGTTGCCATGGACATGCGTTTTCAATCCCCTTGGATAAACACAGTTGTGTGCTGCTCAGCAACAGGCTGTGTTTTGAGAATCGTGTCACCAGCTGATTTCACCATTGTGCAAACATTACAGAGAGCTCACACGCACCCGCATGGCACAGCCCCCCACACGTGGGGCTGCAGGGTGCAGCCCGCTGTCCCCAGGCTGCGAACCTGTACAGCATGTCACCGTACAAAACATCAAGCACAAGAGAAAACGATGCAATCGAGAGACACGTGATGAACACGAGAGGGACAAGGTCGCTGCTGATGTCACACATGCTGGTTACAGCACATGCTTTGTTAATAAGTAGAAAGAGAACCCTCAAAAGTAATAATAAAAGTGTAGCATAAACCAGTGGCATCGTCGTTTGCTTTCATTAAGCATTAATTTTGCACTGCTGGGAGAGCTACGGGGCATGAGGTGACGGGAATGTTGCAGCGCCATCATGGTCTTACAGGGCCACTGTCACCTCTGCAGTCTTCTGACTAAAATGTCCTTATGTGGCCCGTGACTGAACCCAAGGGTGGAATTATTGGATCAATTTCTAGGATTAAAAAAGTTGCGCTTAATAGAAAACAGCCAAGCAGTTCTCCAAAGGGACTGTATGACACATTCCCACCAGTGGGGTTTGAATTTCAGTTGCTATTCGTCCTCATCCACACTTGTGATGTTGCCTTTTTGGTTTTAACCATTTTGATGGGCATGTAGTGGTAGCTCACGGAGATTTTAACTTATCTGTCCCTGATGACAATTGATGTCAAGTGGTTGTTTGTTTCATTTTGTTTTGTGAACATATTGGCCATTTCTATGTATTTTGTGATGTGTCTCTTCCAGCTATTTTATCATTGAGGGGAAAGAGTCTTATGTATTCTTGATATAAGCTCTGTGCCAGCTGTATGTTTTGCAAATACTTTCTAAAACACTGTAGCTAGCATTTTCTTTCACTTAATGATGTTTCTTGAAAAGTGGAGTTTTTCGGTTTTGATCAAACCTAATCTATCAGTTTTCTGTTTCACAGTTATTGCTTTCTGTGTCCTGAATAAGAAAACTTTGCCTACTTCCAGGTCAAGAAAATATTTCTTTCTTTTTTATTTTTTCTGAGAGCTCTATACTATTGATCTTTTTCACATTTAGGATTATACTTTATCACACACTAACTGTGCGTGTTGAGTGAGAGAGATTGAGGGTTGTTAAAATGTGCCTATCCAGTTGTTCAAGCACAATTTATTGAAAATAATTCTCTCTCAACTTGCTTTGGCACTTTTGCCAAAAATCGGTTGACCAGAAAGTTGTGGTTAATTTCTGAACTGTCTATTCTGCCCCAATGAGCTATTTCTTTGTCCTACATGATCCCACACTGTCTTGATTGCTGTAGCATTACAATAAGTCTTAAAGTCAAGTAGTATAAGTTCTCCAACTTGCTTTTTCTTCAAGATTGTTTTGCCTATTCTAGACCCTCTGAATTTCCATGCAGACTTTTGAATCGGCTTGTCATTTTCAACAAAAACATCCTTCTGGGATTTTGGTTGGGATTGCAGTGAATCAAAAGATTAGTTTGAGAAGAATGAATGCTTAAGAATGTTGAGTCTTCCAATCCATACACATGATATATTTTGGGTTTTTTTATTATTATTAGTTTCAGAATATATATCATTATTGACTTGGGTCTCCTTTAATTTCTTCTCTCAGCTGTGTTTTGTAGTTTTCACCAGGACAATTCTCTGGAATAATCGTCTCTTTTGTCTATGGCCATGCCACCCTGAACATGTTTGATCTTGTCTGATCTTGGAAGCTAAGCAGGGTCAGGCCTGGTTAGTACTTGGATGGGAGACCACCTAGGAAGACCAGGTGCTGTAGCTGGGGGGAAAAAAAAGAGCGACTTGTCCCCTTTGACAGGATTTATGGATGAATCGGATGTGGGAGGTGATGAAAAAAATGGGAGGACAAGGCTGAATGCTGAGATTTCCTCCTGAGTCCCTGGATGTAGGTAAGAAGGAAAGCAGCTCGCCCCAGGGGATTTGGTGTGGATGTGAACTCAGTTTAATTGACCCCAGGGCCCTGTTCATGACCTTCTGAAACCCACCTCTCCACCTCCGGAAAACTCTGCACCCAGAACAGATTAGGGCCAATTCTAGGAGTAACTGCCACCCTCTCCAGTGAGCCTGCAAGCACCTGTTTGCTCTTCCCTCTTCCTGAGTGGCCAGCCTTCCTTCACTGCTCCAGTGGGCCAGGAGGGTCTGGTATAGGACTGGATTCTCCCACCATTTAGCTTTCTGACTGGTCACTGAGGGTCAGATGGCCCCTCCCTCTCTCCCTGTCACCCCAAGCTAATGAGACCTGCCCTGATTCTCCAGCCAGGCTGCTGGCCTTAATCTCCCCTGGCGGGGGGTACAGGGGGAGGCCGAGAAAAAGGGCCCCTTCTGGTGAGACACAAGGGCCCAGACACAAGGCACAATTACCAGGATCTCATGCACGTATATGTGTGTGTGTGTGTGTGGGTACATGGACGTTTGGGGACATGGGGAAGCAAAACAAACCTACATGGGAACCAGGAGCTTGGGGAGATATTAATATCCAGGGAGAAATACACAGAGAGAGGGAAAGAAAGAAGAAAACAGGGTGACAGAGAAAAGGACAGTCAGAAGTACAAAACGAGAGAGTTACCAAGATAGGGAGAAAAACACAGAGAGAGAGAAAAAAAGAAAGCACGAATCAGAGGAAGAGGAAGAAGCAGAGAGAAAGAGAAAGAAAAAGGAGAGATTGGAGCTTAAGAGGTTGGATAAAGAAAGACAGAGGCATAGACATTAAGCTGGAGTTTCAGGGGGAGGTGGACAGACAGGGGGACAGGGACAGAGAGACACAGAGGCTCAGAGAGAGAGAGAGAGACAGAGACACACAGATGCCCAGACCAAAGCAGAGACAGACAGTCACAGAGAGAGAGAAAGATGATAAGAGAGAGAGTAAGAGAGACCATACAGAAATGCAGGTATGTCTATAAAGCCAGAGACAAAGAGAAGCAGAGAGAGAGAATGAGAAAGTGGCACACAGGTGAATTAGCAGAGGTGGCATAGCCTGAGGCCCAAAGAAAAGGGAAACTGAGGCACAGAAGCCCCAAACAAAAGCCAGCAGCTTGGAGGGAGGGAGAGAGGGAGAGAAGGGAAACCAAGGCAGAACAAAAGAACGATGAGGGCGGAGCTGAGATGAATGAATTGGCAGATGTACTATTGAGAGGGACAGGGAGACCTAGAGACCCTGCGCCCTCAGTTTTCAGACGCTCTCTCAGGAACCCCCAGCGTTTCTCTCCTTCCTCTTTGATGGGCCAGTAGCCAAAGCTGGAGGAAACTCAGTTAGACCTCAGGAAGAACTTCCCGGAGTCATGGGGGCTCCTGGTCGCAGGCAGGAGCTGGGGTCTCCCTTCCCCATCAGCCCTAATTGCCAACCTGTCACAGTGGGGAGTGGAGGGGATTAGGCAAACGGGTGCCCCTCCCCCTCCCAGCCAATGTCACCTCCTGGCGCCCAGGCGAGTCCCCCACCCTGGCCAGGATTACTCTCCTCAGATCCAGGCCACAGCAAGTGACATCACTCCAGGCCGGGGCTTAAAACCTCCCATGTGAGGGAACCCGTTTTCTTCAGCCTTTGCTGTCTGACAGCTCCATCCAGAACGTGGGCCCTGTCCCTTCTCCCTGAAGGTGAGTAGCCACAAGAGTACCAGAGGGGACAGAGGGCGAGGGAGCGAGAGAGGGGACAAGAGCAGACAGAAGTTGGGTCCATTTCATTCACGATTGTTTTCAGTGTCCGGCGCAGGGGCCGATAAGGAGGGTGTGATGTTTGCAGAGCAATGCCACGTAGAAGGAAAGTCCCATTCTGATGTTTGGGGATATGGCTGGGTGGTAACTACAGCAGGAGAGGGTGAGGGTAGACAGGGGAGCTGGCCCATGGCATGGGGACAAGTGGAGGATCTGGGGATGGCACGTTGGTGTGGCAACAGGGTTCCAGGGATGGGGGCTTCTCACCAGTTTGAAAACGCATACCACATCTCTCTGTGGTGTTTCCTATAAAACTTATCCCTGATGAAACCTCCCCTTCATTTGTGCGTTTATCCACTAATCACCCATCTCCCCGTGGACCTCGATTTCCCCACACGCCTGGCATGTGGTCAGGATGCCGAAATAGTTGTTGGATAGATGGGTGGATGGCAGAAATAGGATCGAAGGGACGCTCAGGGAGAGGGCCAGGGCAGGAGGGAGGAAGGGTGGACCCAGGCTGGGGATCACAATGCTGGTGGAGCCGTCGCTGGGGTCCTCACTGCTCCCAGAGGCTCAGGTGGCGGCACATGCTTCTCAGCTCCTTATCTCACTGATGGCGGGGCCCGTGGATGCAATGAGACAAGTGTGGGCCTTGAAGGAGGCTGACACGGAACCCCACAAGCCTAGATTTAAAACCTGCTCTTTCCCACAGTGTGGCCTTGGGCCCCCCACCTGACCTCTCTGGGCCTCAGTGTCCTCACCTAAGTAGGGACGATGACAGGTCCCCATAATGATCTCATCAGATGAGCCATGGGAAGCCCGTGTCACAGGCAGGAGATAGGGCTGGCCTCATCCTAGTTTGGGGGATACCAGGTAGATTTGGAAGTCAAGGGCAGAGCTCTGGGGCCTGAAATACCTGTATTCTATTTCTGGCTTTGCCACACATCCTTCGTGTCATCTTGAGAATTGACAGAACCTGACTCATCCTCATTTCCCCACCTAAGAAAGGACTTCTGAGCTCCATGGGGCTGCAGTGAGTGTCCTAAGAAGCTGTGTGTCTTGGTGGTTTGCGGGGGACACAGGCTCAGGGGACAGGTGCCAGCTCAGCACCGACTGCTGCTGACACGCCTGACAGAACTGGGGACTCTCCCTCTCTGAGCCCCGGTATCCTCCCGTGAAGTGGGATGGTAATAGGGCCTACCTCCTAGGACAGCAGTCCCCAACCTTTCTAGACCAGGGACCGGTGCTCCTATGAGAATCTAACACCCGATGATCTGAGGCAGAGCTGAGGCGCTAATGCTGGCGCTGGGGAGCGGCTGCAAATATGGATTAAGCTTTGCTCACTCGCTTGCCACTCACCTCCTGCTGGGCAGCCTGGTTCCTAACAGGCCACAGACTGGTACCAGTCCATGCCCAGGGGTTGGGGACCCCTGTGACCTAGGAAGTTTTCACTGGATTATCAGCTGTCTGGCCTTCCTCCCCTGCTCTCAGGCTCGGTTTCTCCACGTGAAGAATGGGGAGATCTCCACGAGTACCCATAAGCGTTCAGGCCTCACCTGTCAGAGCACCTGCCTGGTGGGAACCCAGACCCAGTGGCTCCTGAGCACGCCCCTGGGATCCCACAGGTCGGCCCCCAGGGCAGGGACAGTGGTGTCCCTCACCCCAACCTTGAGGATCATGAAGCACCATTGCTTTGAAATTCACCTGGCAGGACGGTAACAAGGCTGCCATCAGCCTCCTTGGAAATTCTCAACAGAGGGTTGTAGTTGTCCTTGTCCCCTTGTCCATGCTTCTGGAGATCAGGTACACAAAGCCTTCAGCCGAGTAGCTGCCTAGAGAGGACACTCGAGGTCCTCGCCAGATAAAGTTGTCCACGGACGTCTGACAGTACTGTGTTATTATTCTCTGCCGACATCTTGCTCATGAAGCTCGTCTTGGATGTCCAAGGAGCCAGCAAACCCTCTGTCCTAGAGGTCACTATCAGCTGCTTGACCTTGAACTAGCGCTGTCTAGCCTCAGGCTCAGATTCCCCACCTGTAGGATGGGATCAGAAGGCCAGCCTCTCAGTAGGAGAACCTGGTGTGGAGTCGGTGGTGAAGACACTGGAAATGGATGCTTTTGTTCCAGGCCCTGCCAGTTGTCCCTAGAAGGACAGCTTCACAGCTCTGCCCGTTTTCGTCTCCAGAGGTTCTGATGGGACATCATCACTCTGCAGAGAAGATGGAGAGGACACAGGGGGCCGGGCTGGGGACTGGGAGAACAGGGCCCCTTGGAATTCCCCGGGGGGGAATCCTGGGTCCCCACTCACAGGTTGGTGTGTGTGGCCCTGGGCGAATCATGGCATCTGATCTGAAGATGTCGTCATCCATAAAACAGGAGCATGACAGTAAAACAGTCTCTACCTCCCTGGACTGGGCTGAGGACTCAGTGACATCCTGCAAAGCGCGTCACCCCCAAACTTCTCATCCTGAAGGAGGAAACGTGTATGATGTCACGCAACCTCTGAGGGGCAGGAATCCAGGCGGGACCTGCTGTGGGATTCTGGCTCAGGGTCTCTCATGCTGCTATGTTGGGATGTCCTCCAGGACTGAGGCCTGACTTGGGGCTCTGCCCCACGGCTGTTGGCCGGAGGCCTCAGTTTCTGGCCATATAAACCTCCCTACAGGAGAGCGTGAGCATCCTCCAGAGGCTGAGCCAGCACCGGAAGTCATGTGGTCATTTCTGCGATAGCCTATTGGTTGCACACATCGGCCATGTTCAATTTGAAGGACAAGTCAAGGGCGTGAAGACTAGTATGAAGATTACTGGGCTCTGCCTAGGACATGCACAGATTCTTAGGGTTTTTAATATCGTTTTGCTTTTGTTATTATCAGTGCCGGGAAGCTCCAAGGTCACCTTTCACTGAGCCGTCTCTCCTGATCACTCATCTGAATTAGGTGCCCACCTCACCCCAAACCCTGTCGCTATGGTATCATGCCATTCAAGTCTCCTCAGAATTCTTGAAACTCTCTGGAAGCATTTTGATTTTCTAAAAAAAATCTTCCTTGCCCACTGTCCATTTCTCTGACTCAAACCTGCAAGTTCACTCCCACGAGGACAGAGATGCCATGTGCCTTCTTTCTTGCTACATTCCTAGTCCCCAGAGCACGGAAGACTTTTGAAGAATGTTTATGGAATGGACAGAAGGACCTCGATGAATAATAATTAATAATTCTCCCTCCCAAGTGAGAGATGAGAAGGCATGAGAGCTGAAATACAGGTCCATTTTTTATTCACTTACTCATTTTTCAAAATTTGCTTGGGGACACAGCAAAGATGGAAATATACATAGTCCTTGCACTGAGGTAGCTGAACAACTTGGGGGAAACGGACAGGTAAACAAACTTATAAATGTGTTATATCTAACATGTGCGATATCCTGAACACCAGGAGAGAGAGCACATGTGTGATGTGTGTGACATCCAGTCGAGGGTGTGGAATGGCTCCGCTGGGAAGCTGTGTTTGAGCTGACACCGTGGAAGAGGAGAGGGGGTTAGCTGGTGAGAGGAACTTGGGGACAGGGGCAGAGGCACTCCTGGCCCAGGGAACAGCTCCTGTGGGTGTCCCGAGATGCTGAAAATTTTTCTCAGTCATCTTAATGAGGGCGAAAAGGAGCCGTGGAAATGTTCTCATGTCTTTTTCTTTCTTTCTTTCTTGGTTTTTTTTTTTTTTTTTTAGAGCTTATTATCGATTTTGTTTTTGAAAGGGTTACATGTGTATCTGATTACAAAGTAATTCAAACTGTAAAAATAAGGTACGGATAGAACACGCCTCCCGAGGAGCACTTTTACCTTATGCCATGTCCTTCCTTTTCTATGCACAGACAAGCATATATAATAACGATGATAATAATAATAATAATAAATATAATCATTGCTGTGTTTTAAAAGTCACAAATGATAACATGCTCTACATGCTGCTCAGCACCATATTTTTTCTTTAAATATATATAATATATATTCTATGTACCTAGTATACAATCTATATTATATATAATTTGGTCATATACAATCTCTCTCACACACACTCCTATGGTCAAAGTGCAATTTAAAAATATCTTAAAACCGACTCTCGAAAACATAGGTAATGAAGGCAGGTAAAAGGTTTATTCAGGTGGTTGGGAGCCAGCTATTTGAGAGGGGAGTTTGAGGATCAGGTGAATGTAGTTACTCCCCCAGTGACTGTTCCTGCTCATGATTTCACGCACATACGGTTCACACAAACACACGTACACCTATCCTGATGTCCGTTCATCTAATCCTTCACACACACACCTCCATTCACCCACCTGGTACACACACACGACCTGACAGGTCCCAAGTGGTGGTGGAAGATGGTCGCTCACAGACACTCAAAGGCCATCTTCCCTCAGGGTGGCAGACCAGCCCCATTTGCCTGGGACACTTCTGGGTTTGGCTCTGCAAGTGCCACATCGCTAGAAACCCTCTGTCCCAGGAAGGAGCAGGACAGCTGTCTGGTCACCCTTCTCTCCGTGATTCCGCATGAGACAGATCATAGTTTTCGGAGTCAGAGAAAGAAGAGGTTTTAGAGGGGAAGTGGCTGGATCGGCTGTGTTAAAGGACAGAGCAGGGAGCGGAGCTTCCAGTGAGCTGTCCCTTGCAGCTTTGGCTCTGCTTTGCGGGACAGAGGGACAGAGTCTCAGTGAAGCTTTGAAGTCTCTAAGAGGCGGGCAGGTTTTTACAGGTGGGGAAACAAGAAGGAAGAGGTGAGAACAATTGCCCAAGGTCATAAACCGAAGGAGAAGACAGAGGAGGTAGGATTTGACCCTAAGTTAACGGGGGAGTGGTTGAGCCCCGACCCCTCTTTCCTTGCAGGCCTGCCAACCCAGGCCCCAGTGTCCCCCAAGATCATGATGGCGTATATGAACCCAGGGCCCCACTATTCCGTCAACGCCTTGGCTCTAAGTGGCCCCAGTGTGGACCTGATGCACCAAGCTGCGTCCTACCCGAGTGAGTACCATCCTGCTTCCTGTCACCTGAGGCCGGCCCCCATCTTCTGGGGTCCCCTGCCCTCAAGAAGAAAGTGTGAGCACTTGCAGGGGTGACATCAGGGCCATAGCAAATGCAAAGACACTACCCCGTGTCACTCCGAGATGCAGAAAAGTGTATGGATATTCATACATTCACAGACGGTTAGGATAGTGGCTCTGACTGGGCTGAGGGAGGGGGAGCCAGCTGGAAGGGAGCCCAGGGGAACTGCCATATGTTAGAGACACTGTATTTCTCTCTCTTTTTTTGTGGCATTATTCTTTAGCTTTTTTTTTTTTTTTAATTAAGTTGAAAATTATGAACCTGCCACTTTCATAAGCTAAAAATACTTGAATATCCAGTGTCATGTCTTAGTGGCCAATAACTTTTAGAAAGGAGACAAAAAACATATCATACACCTCCATACAAGGCTAAAGCCAGTTCTCCTTGGGGTGAGGCACAAGCCCAAGTGATAGGCGAAGGGGGACTCATTCCCAGGAAAGCGGAGGCAGGTCTGAGTTGGGGCAAATAAACACCCAGATAACTGCTTCCTGGAGCCGCACGCACCCCAGGGCCTCATGCCAGCAGAGGAGGAGAAGGGCTGAGGAGAAGGGACCAGGCCAGCCGAGGGTCCCCTTGTCCTGTCCCCCACCCAGGTGCTCCGAGGAAGCAGCGGCGGGAGCGGACCACCTTCACCAGGAGCCAGCTGGAGGAACTGGAGGCTCTGTTTGCCAAGACCCAGTACCCGGATGTCTACGCCCGCGAGGAGGTGGCTCTAAAGATCAACCTGCCTGAGTCCAGGGTTCAGGTGGGGTGTTTGGGTCCCCGGGCCCCTCCCGGCCCCTCCGAGGACCCAGAGTGATGGGAGGAAGGAGAGACCACAGAGTAACAGGCACAGTCATAAAGGGCCCTAATACCCCTTCACCCCTAGTACTTCACTGGCCTCGTCTCTCACCACCTCTACCCCCTCCCTCTACTCCAACCAGCCGGCCTCTGGGTCTTCCCCTAACATGCCCACCAAATGCACCTCTGCCTCAGGACCTTTACACACTCTGTTCCCTCTACCTGGAAGGTTTAGTTTCTGTCACCTGTTCAAGTCTTTTCCAACCAGTCAAGTCACCTTGTCAGTCCATGAAACCTACACCCATGTGGAATTTAATGTGTGTTTATTAACTGATTGAATGAGTGTATGTATACATGTGTATTTACATGGTTGTATGTTTGTATGCTCAGATTTATGTATGATTGTATGTATGATGCATGTACTGTATATGTGTTTGCATGGCTGTATATATGTACACATGATTGGATGGATAAATGTGTGTAGGTATATGTACATACAATTGTATGTATATGTGTATATATGTATATGTATGATTATATGATTAGATGGATGGATATATGTATATATGAATGATTAGATGGATAGATGGATGGATGGATGGATGGATGGTGGGTGGGTGGGTGGATGGATGGGAGGGTAAATAAATGAGTGAGTGGATGGATGGATGGATTGATGGATCAATTGGTGGATGGATAGATGGATTGATGGTGGATGGATAGATGGGTAGATGGATAGATGGATGATGGATGGGTGGGTGGGTGGATGGATGGACGGTGGACGGATGGATGAGTGGATGGGAAGCCCCATGACTGATTGTAGAATGGAGAGGGATGACTCCAGCGTGTCTTACCAATAAGCAGTACCATTTCTGGGCATCCTGAGGGCTCTCATGGGCCTCCTCCCCACTCACCCACACGCCCCCACTTCTGACCCCCAGGTCTGGTTCAAGAACCGCAGGGCTAAATGCAGACAGCAGCGGCAGCAGCAGAAACAACAGCAGCAGCCTCCAGGGGCACAAGCCAAGGCCCGTCCTGCCAAGAGGAAGGCCAGCTCCTCCCCAAGACCATCCACAGATGTCTGTGCAGAACCCCTGGGCATCTCAGATTCCTACAGCCCCCCTCTACCTGGGCCCTCAGGCTCCCCTACCACAGCAGTGGCCACTGTGTCTATCTGGAGTCCGGCCTCAGAGTCTCCGTTGCCCGAGGCCCAGCGGGCTGGGCTAGTAGCCTCAGGGCCTTCTCTGACCTCAGCACCCTATGCTATGACCTACGCCCCAGCCTCTGCTTTCTGCTCTTCCCCCTCAGCCTATGGGTCTCCTAGCTCCTACTTCAGTGGCCTGGACCCCTACCTTTCTCCTATGGTGCCCCAGTTGGGGGGCCCAGCTCTCAGCCCCCTTTCAGGCCCCTCCATGGGACCATCCCTGGCCCAGTCACCCACATCCCTGTCAGGCCAAGGCTATGGCACCTACAGCCCCATGGACAGCCTGGAATTCAAGGACCCCACAGGCACCTGGAAATTTGCCTACAATCCCATGGATTCTCTGGACTACAAGGACCAGAGTGCCTGGAAGTTTCAGATCTTGTAGGAGCCACTGTTTCCCCAGCTCCCTCCATCTCTGGTCTAAACCTGCCTCCCTGAAGCTTCGATACGGGGACAGCATCTCTGAGAAAGCAGCAGGGGCCAGCCACCCTTTCAGAGGTCGCAGCCACGCTGACTTCATGAGCAGCTTAACTCACACAGTCCACCCCTTTCCTCCTGGATCTCCTGGAGCGGCTTGGCAGGGCTTAGTGATTCCCTCAACCCAGCACCGTCTCACACTGATGCTCACTGGCATTTTAAACCGTGAGCCCTGACATAAAGAGAAAGCAGACTCTGCAGTGGCTGTGAGGGTGACGTTGGGGTCAGAACCCAGATGCCCTGGGACAAACGAGTAGGGAGGCTTAATTTCTTCCCACATGGGACCAGATGTGGAAAGAGATCCTTCAGCACATGGCTGAAGATCCTTCTAGAACTTCCAAAGACAGACTTTAAGAGGCCCCGACATGGAACCTTAGGCCACTTATACAGCTGCATTAAGAACATATATTTGGCAATTTCACAGACTTCATAAATGCCAGGTTGACATGGTAGGTTAGGGGGCTGTTTGCTCTGTATCTATTTCTCCCTAGTTTCTTCTTCAAGACATTTCACCATTCAACAATTTGTTCACTCGGACGCTGGGAATGGACACATTTGGTAGGAGAATGGGAGGCAAGTTGCCTATTCCACATCTACTTTTTTTTCACCTTTTGTTTTAGGGTTGTCTAAAGGTGAATGTCACCCAAACAGGAATTGTGGAAGCTGCAGGGGCACACCAGCTAGAGCTGTGGGTATTTCACAGAGACGAGGAGGTAGACGGGTTTCTAATCTGTAAATATACAAAAGACGCGGGGGCAGGGAGAGAAACAGAGCCGGAGGCAGGCCCACCAGACAAATCGGACTCAGCTTCAGTTTTGACTGTGGGATTGGATGACAGAGCTTGGTCCGAGAACATAGTTCTTTCAATACAATTTGATCCACAGCAACAGAGACAAACACTGTGAGAATTTTAGGAAGGACTTGGGTATTTTGACACGCTTGGAAGTTTGGTGCTTTGGCCCCTGCTTCCTCAGACTTTTATTTCTGGCTGGGGGAGGCTGGAGCCAGCAGCCTCTCACTGGTGGGTATCACAAGGCAAGGAGGGCAGGAAAGGGGGCCAGGAAGATGGTGGCACACTGGTAGATGTTTAAGGACTGGTTCTCTAGGAAGAGGAAGAGCCCCGATTTGTAGCGTTTGCCGATTTCCATGGTGTAAAGTACTCCCACTGTGGCTGAGTTCAAGATACCAATCTGAGGTCAGCAAACTCAGAGTTGGAAAGGGATGTGTGCCATCTGCTCGTGAGCCATTGAGAGCTGCTCCAGGTCCTCAGAGCAGGGAGGGGTGTCAGGAGGAAGGCACAATGTGAGGAGAGGCTGGGAGGCATCCGATGATGGTTCTGGGCTCAGGCCAGGAGAGATTCCCACAGCCTGGATCACTAGAGCCCACAGAGATAGTTTACTCACCACACCACCTGGCCGTCTCTTGTGGGCCTAAGCCATGCTGGGCCCTGTGACATCAGACCCAGGAGTTACTCGGAGTCTTGTATGGAACACAAAGGATAGATAGAGGAAGATGGCCCATGTTGAGGTACAGGATGAGGGATCCAGACAAAATTCACAGGGGAAGGGTGGGGGGCGGTAACATTGTGCAAGTCGGGACCAGAACGCAGTGTCAGTCACCCGGGCCCACCTCCTGACCCGGTTCTCCAGCCTTCTGTGGGAGACGTCAAAGAGGATACTTCTCCAAGTGACAGGGCCAGTGGGAACAGAAGGAAAGGGCCAGAAGCCCCCCCTTGTTCTGTCAGGCCCTCTGTTCTCCCCTTCCCCACGCCCTGGAGCTCCAAATCTCCCATCCCTGGCCTCCCTCAGAGTGAAAATAATTAAAATGTTGAACCCCGCTTCACGTCTGGGTGATTTTTTTTTTATTCTCACAAGAACAGGCCAGAAAGGTGGAAAAGGGACGGCTCTGTCCCTTCCCCTTCCCTGCACCTCTGTCTCTGGGGCCAGGGGTCCATGCATATGCTACCTCTAGCTGATCACCATCCTTTCTTGCTGTCTCCTTAGAGGCCACAAAGTAGGGCTCCAGGGGGCCGGCTTCCACCTGATGTGACACCTCCCCACCCCCCAGTCTGCAAGGCAGTGGCGATCACGCTTCCTGTCTCAGTGGCCTTCTAATCCTCCTCCTCTCTCACTGTCTTTGTCCATCTGTCACCGTCCATCTCACGTCCCTGGGTCACTCTGTCTCAGCGTTTCTCTCCACTCTCTTTTTCTCTCTGTCTCTCTTCCCCAGGACCATCCCTCAGACTTTTGAGGCAGACCCCCATTTCTCTTTGCTGGATTTTTGTCTTTTTTCTTCTTTGTCCTTCTTCTCATTTCCTTTGCCTCTGACTTTCTGTTTCTCAAAGCCTTAAGTCAGCTTTCTCTGCTTCTGTCTCTCAGTCACTGAGTCCCAGGTTAAGATTTTTTGTGTGTTGGGTGGGGTGCGGGGGTAGTCGAAGACTGATGGGGTCAGACAGACTCATTGTCTGAGCCTGGAGCAGCCACTCTGGTCACATGACCTTGGGTGGTTCATTGTTCCTTGCCTCAGTTTCCCCACACAGGGTATCGAGAAGACCCACTTTAAAAGAATTGAATAAGACTATTGTATGAAGTAGGTGGTCTTGAGGACTAAGAGCCCAAGATCCATTTATTTTTTGTGTGTGGTACAATACTTGTTCTATAAAATTGACCATTTTTACTGTTTTATTTGATTTTATTTTCATTTTTGCCACTTTAAAGTATGCCATTCAAGGATATTAAGTACATTCAGTGAAGAAACCAGACACATAGGCCACCTATTGTGTGATTCTATTTATATGAAATGTCCAGAAGAGGCAAATCCATAGAGACAGAAAGCAGATTAGTGGTTGCCAGGGGCAGGGGAGGGGGGATGAATGAGGAGTGATGGCTAATGGCACAGGGTCTCTCTTTGGGGTGACAAAAAAGTTCTGGAACTTTGTAGGGACCCAACAATTTCACCCCTAAGTAGACACCACAAAGAACTGAAAACAGGTATTAAAACAAACACTCCTATACGCATGCTCATGACGGTGCTGTTCTCAGTAACCGAACATGGAAGTAACCCAGCCATCTCCTGCCTGATACGCAGATAAACTAAGAGTGGTCCATCCACACAGCAGGTGGTCACTCAGCCTCGAAGAGCAATGAAGTTCTGATGCCTGCTACGACACGGGTGCGCCTCAAAGAGGCTGATGGATACTGATTTTAACCTCACTTCTTTGTTCACTGAACTTATACGTTGCCGATCGTGGCAGCTTTACTCGTAATGGCCCCAGTCGGGGAGCTATCCGAGTGCCTGTCAACAGGTGAATGGGTAAACGAACTGGTGTGCGTGCAGATAATGCCATGTGGGCAGTAAAAAGCAACGAACGCCTGGCATCTATAACGATGTGGGTGACTAGCGACAATGAGGAAGAAATCAGACTCAGAGCAGCACATACAGCACGACTCCGCTGACACAAAAGTCTAGCAAAGGTCACGTGACAGTGGCTGGAAGCCACTGGCAGTCGCCAGGACCTGGGGAGCTGCAGACTGGATTCCCTACAAAGAAACAGGGGGCGCTAGAAATGTTTTATCTCTTGATGAGGGTGGCGGTTCTGTGACCATCTACAAATGCCAAAATTCACCAAACTGGACTCCTAAAATGGGTGGATTTTACAGAATATATGTAAACCTCAACAAAGCGGATAGAAAAGCAAAGAAAGGTTTACTGAGCACGCACTGTGTGCCAGACACTGGTGAAAGCAGTTCTGACTCTTAATTCTCAGATCGACCCAGGAGACAGACACTATCTATTAACCCCATTTCACAGATGAGAAAACCGAGGGGGGCGAGGTCAGGCGACCTGCCCAAGGTCCCAGGGCCGGGAGGAGGTAGAACTGAGATCTCTACTGATCCCGTTGGGTTGCAGCCCCTTCGGACCTGGCTGGCCTTCCTCCCCTCTCCAATCTCCTCTGGTCCCACCTCTCGCTCCTGCTCTCTCCTCCCTGTTTCTTCCTTCCTCCCCTCGCACTGAAGCCTGCATATTTCTCTGCTCTCTTTTCCTCTCTCCATCTCTCCCCTCACCTCCTTGTCTGGTCCCCACACCTGTCCCTCCTGCTCTGAGCCCCTCCCTGGCCGTTTCCGGGACTAATTTAGCAAATGTTCCAATCCTCTTACAGGTGGCCCAGCCTCAGCAGAACCCAGGGTGATCAGGGGGAATTAGGTTCAGGCTCCTAGCCTCCCAGGGAGGGGACTTCATCGGAGACAACCGAGTTTTAACTAAGTAATGCCTTCCTTACTCCTATTCCCTCCATACAAAATCACGCCTGGGACACACAGTAATAGTAAAACCACAGCCAAGCTCCCCAGCAGTGCTTCCCTCTAGCTCCCCCTCGCTGAGTCCTCTTTCCACGCTCATGAAGTAGGGCCTAATTTTGTGGATCTGTAGGAGTTAAATAACTTCTCCCTGATTTTGTGGATCAGTAGGAGTTAAATAACTTCCCCAGGACAAACAGGATTTGGTCCCAGTCTCCTGGTGAGGCTTAGATTAAAAGTAAAGAACAGGAGGAGGATGGGAGAGGAAACAGAAAAGGCCTGGGGGCCACTCGGCCTTCCTGTGCAGACTCCTGCTTGGTGACTTCAAAGATGACTCTTTCAACCCCTCCAAAATGTGGGGGAGATGAGAGAGGGTGTGAGAAAGCAAGAGGGTGGGGACAGAGGGAAAAAGGCATTCCAAGCAGGATAAAGAGAAAACAGAGCAGAGAAGAGATTAGGTAGAGAAACAATGATAAGACAGATGCCAGGGGCGGGGATAGGGGCGAGGTATTAATTCTTCCTTAAGTATGTGAGATTTCACCAGGGAAGCATCAAGGCTTGGAGTTGTCTGTAAGAAAGTTAATTATGTACTTAATTTATTTACCAGATATAGAATTGTTTATTTTTTAAGCTCTTCCGAGAGTGGTGTTTCTCCAGGAGTTTGTCCATCTCCTCTAAATTGTCGAATTTATTGGCATACATCTGTTCATTATATTCCAGTTTCTCATTTCATTTATGAATAGCACTAAATGCTATATCAGAGATCAGATAAGAAGGAAGACTAAACTCAACCATTTTAACTACCACCTCAAGAAGTTAGGAGACAAGGAAGAAGTAATAAAGATGAGAGCAGAAACAAATAAAACAAAATAAAAAATGTACCATAGGGGGAAAAAAATGACAAAGACATGTATGCTTTTTAAAAAACTAATAATATCAATTTCAAGCTCCCAAAAACACTCACAAAGAGAAAAAGAGGGAAATTACTAACATCAAGGATAAAAAAGAGGGCATTGCTAGAGACCCTATCTTAAAGATATAAATGAACCTAAGAGAATATTATGAGCAATTTTATGCCAAGAAATTTGAAATTTTAAATGACAAACTCCTAGCAAAATACAAGTACCAAAGCAAGCACAAGTACACAAAACAGAAAATCTGAATAGTCCTATTAAAGAAGAGTAATCCATAATTAAAATTCTTCACACAAAGAATGCTCCATGCCCTTTGGCTTCACCAACAAATTCCACATAGCAATTAAGAAGGAAATTACACTGACCTTATGCAAACTTCAAGAGATTTGAAAGAGTGAAAACATTCTTCATTTTATTTCAAAAACCTGGCAGGAACATTAAAATAGGAGAAAATTATAGACATGAAGTCAGATATCAAAGTCTTAGACAAAATATTATCAAATGGAATCCAGCATATGTCATGGGAGGATAATTCATTCCAACCAAGTTGAGTTTATTTCAGGTATAATATCTCAGAAATGTCAGAATGGTCTAATATTAAAAAATCAAGGATGGTAATCAGCCACATTAATATAAGAAAGAGAAGATCACAGTATCTCTACATACACAGGGGAGGCATTTGATAAAACTCAAAATCCATCTTTGCTTTAAAATAAGAAACTCTTAGAGATTAGAAATGAATTTTTTAATTTGATAAAGAGCATCTGTGGGGTAATCCTATAGAAAACATTATGTTTGATGTTGAAATGAAGAAAGCTTTCCTTTGATTACTGGGAATGAGACAGGACTGTTTAGTGATCATCACTTCTCTTCAATATTGTACTGAAGGTCTGTGCAATAAGGAAAAAAAGACGCAATCAAGAAAGGAAGAAAATAAAGGGTATAATGGTTTAGGAAGGAAGGGAGGGAGAGAGGAAGGGAAGGAGGGAGGAAGAGAGAGAGTGAGGGAGCGAGGGAGCGAGAGAGCGAGAGCCAGAAAGAGAGACAGAGAGAGAGAGAGAGGGAACTATCATTATTTGCAGATGACATGACTGTTTACGTAGAAAACCTAAAAGAATCTATAGATAATCAGACATGCCCAAGAACGTTCTAGCATCGTTGCTGGTAGTAACCCAACACTGGAAGCAACCCAGCTGCACACAGAGCTGAGGCTGGATAAACGCACATGCTATATCATGCAGTGGCAAGTGACAGGGGCTCAGGATACATACATATTCTTTCAGAGACAACCGGAACCACAGAGCTTCATACGGAAGAGGGGCTGGTTCCCACAGCGTGGACCTGAGGCTCTGAGGAGCCTGGGGAAAAGATGCTTCATTCCCAGGGGAAGAGAATGTAGTCCAGACAAACCAGAAGAAAAGAGAGAATAGACCTTATTTTATTTGATGTACATTCACATCTTTAATAACTGCACTGTGGGAAATTCGTAATGAGGGCCGTGAAAACTCTCCTGGCCCACAGTTGCTTGCCTGTGCAGTTAGCACACTAGCTTCTCGTATGTTCTCCTAGATACAGGCATATGGGAGCAAAATTGCACCTATGTTGTCCTTTTGAGTTACCACGCTTTCCTGCCTCTCTATTTTCCTGCCTCTTGAGTTTGGTTCAAGAAACCTCTGTTGTCAGAATCGGCGGGATAGAGACAGATAAAGAGATAGACAGGTCAACAGTGCAAGGAGATGTGGATGGATGGCCAGGTCGATGGACAGAAGTGTACATAATCTTAAAAAAGGAAGTGAATAATTTGGGGGCAGGAGGGAAGATTATGGTGGGCACGGAAGTAGAGGATGTACATGGGATGGAGTGATAGGGCCCCAAGAGGCTTCTGAGAGATACAGAACAGTGTCCTGTCCACCCAGCCTGTTGTCCCTGTGGAGGACAGGTGATGACAGCTTGTCACAGCAGAGTGAGGACTATAGGTTGGGGGCTGCAGCCAGCTGAAACCTCAGCTAATAATTATAAAGCACTTAGAACAGTGCCTGGCACATAAGAAAAATGTTTGAGTATTTCCCTCTCTGCCTGTCCTTCCCTTTATGCCCCTCCCTCCCTCTCATGACCTTTTACATGTTTTCTTGTTCACCTCCCCTTTCTAGCATCTGTTTTTCTTTCCTACCTCTTATCTCGCTTTCATTTTCTATCTTTCAAACACTTCCTCCTTCTTTCCCTCCCTTTTCTTCTCTCTCTCCCCTCTCACCCTCTTTTATATATATATATATATATATATATATATATATATATATATATATATATATATATATATATATATATATTTCATTTGCCTCTATTTCTCTACCTGTCTTCCTACTTTGCCCTCTCTTTCATTTTCTCTCTCCCTTTGTGGTCTGGGGACACCATCTCTCCTCCAGGCCCTGTGCTGTCGGGCCCTGGTTCCTCCCTCTATCCAAGGCCAGGGGTAGGGGGCAAGGGGCGGAGAAGGGGGCTGTCACGTAGAGCAGAGGTTTTCAAAGTGTTTTCCACCACCCTGTTCAGACCGGCAGAATCAGAATGGCCTAGGAACCTGGACCCCATCCTGGACCTACTGAATCAGAGTTTTAACAAGTCCCCAGGGGATTCTGACACCTAGTAGAATTTGAAAATTGCAAGCTGTGAGGTGCTAGGGGGAAAGGCAGGTTTTCCCAGGGTGGAGGTCAGGCAGAGCTCCAGTGATTTTGCCTGGGGACACAAACCCTGGAGAGAAGGGTGGGTTCTCCTCACTGCTGCTGACAGCCACAGTTGTCAGCTCTCAGGTGGGTGGGGGCAGACAATTCAATTGTCTGGGTGGAGAAAACCAGGCCTGGCTGAGGAGGATGAAGTGGCCCAAGGTCAGGCAGCTGACAACTGATAAGGGCATCAGAGGTTTCCAGTTCAGAATGAAATCAAGGGCAAAGCAGTCCCTGAACTCCAGGCACTGGCCTGGCAAGGACGGCCAAGCCTCGGTGCGCTCCTGCAAGGTCAGTCTTCAGTCATGTAATCACATCCCAACACAGGAAGAAACACAAACGTTGCCTAAATCGTGGAAGAGACCAACGTCCCCTACCCAGACTGACACAAGTGACACTTTTCTATATATCACCATCTAGTCTCCTTCCATCCTCCTCACATTCTAGATAAGATACGAAGCCTGGAATTATCCCTACTTTTTGACAACAAACAAACCGGAACAAAGTTACTTTTCTTTTTTAATTCTGGTAAACTATGCGGATCATAAAATTTACCATTTTAGCCTTTTTGACAAAAGTGCACAGTTCAGCGGTGCTACAAGGCGATGCCATTCACAGTGCAGTGCAGTCATCGTCATCGTCTTTGTCCTTTCTAGGGCTTTCTCCATCACCCCACATTGAAACTCTGTGCCCATTAAACGGTGATCCCCCCCCCCATTCCCTCCTCCCCCGAGTCTCTGGTCACCTCAAATCTACTTTGTCTCTAGGGGTTTGCCTATTCTAGATATTTCATAGAAGTGGAATCATGCAGTATCTGTCCTGTCTGGCTTATTTCATTTAGTGTTAACTTTCTAGGTTTACGAATGCTGCAGTCTCAGAACCTCCTTCCTGTTTTTTAAATAATTTAAAAAATTTTTAAATTATAGTGGGCATGCAATATTTTATTAGTGTCATGTGTACAACGTAGTGATTAGACATTTACATAACTTACAAAGTGGTCCCCGGGTGAAGCCAGTACCCATCTAATACCATTCATAGTTTTTACAATATTACTGACTATGTTCTTTCTGCTGTACTTTACATTCCTGTGACTATTTTGTAACTCCCAATTTGGACTTCTCAATCCCTTCACTTTTTTCATTCCCCCAAACCCTCTCCCCTCTGGCCACCATCCAAATGCTTTCTGTGTCTGAGTTTCTTTGTTTTGTTTGTTTGTTTTGTTCTTTAGATTCCACGTGTAAGTGAATCATGTGGCATTTGTCATTGTCTGTCTTACTCCACTCAGCACAGTATCCTGCAGGTTCATCCATGTTGTTGCAGATGGCAAGATTTCATTCTCCTTTTTAATGGCTGAATAATATTCCATTGTGTGTGTATACTTCTTTATCCATCCCCCCAATGATGGACACTCAGAATGCCTCCATATCTTGGCTACTGGAAATAATGCTGTAATGAACATATAGATTTGCACGTTTCCTCAAAGCAGTGTTCTGGGTTTCTGGGATAAATACCCAGAAGTGGGATGACTGGGTCCTTCTTTGTCTCTTTTTATAGCCTTTGTTTTAAAGTTTATTTTGTCTGGCATAAGTATTGATACCCCGTCTCTTTTGTTTATTTCCAGTTTCATGAAACATCTTTTTCAATCCCTTTACTTTCAATCTGTGTATCTTTCAATCTGAAGGACTGTTTTGTAGGTAATATATATAAGGGTATTGTTTCTTATCCATTCAGCCACCCTAACTTTTAATTGAAGCGTTTAATTCATTTATATTTAAAGTAATTATTGATAGATATGTAGTTATTGCAATTTTATTATTCATATGTTTTTATCTTTTTTTCTTCTTCCTCTTCTTAAAAAAGTCCCTCTAACATTTCCTATAATATTGGTTTGATAGTGACAAATTCCTTTAGCTTTTCTTGTCTGGGAAGCTCTTTACCTGTCCTTCGATTCTAAATGATAGCTTTGTTGGAGAGAGTAATCTTGGTTATCGGTCCTTGCTTTTCATCATTTTTAATATTTCCTACCAATCCCTTCTGGCATGCAAAATTTCTGTAGAAAAATCAGCTGACAATCTTATGCAAGCTCCCTTGCAGGTAACTAATTACTTTTCTCTTGCTGCTTTTAAGATTCTCTCTTTGTCTTTAACATAGGCCTCTTTGGGGCTGTCTTGTTTGGGACTCTACACTTCCTGGGTTTGTATATCTATTTCCTTTGCCAGGTTAAAGAAGTTTCCCATAATTATTTCTTGAAATAGGTATTTCATTCCTTGCTCCCGCTTTTCTCTCTCCAGAATCCCTGATACAAATGGTACACTTGATGTTGTCCCAGAGGCCCTTAAAACTATTCTCATTTTTTTTGGGGGGGGAGTGAGGGAGTCTTTTTTCTTGTTATTGCTCTGATTGGGTGTTTTCTGCTACTTTACCTTCTAAATCACTGATTCGATCCGCTGCTTCATTTAATCTAATGTTGAGTCCTCCTAAAGTATACTTCATTTTGGTTACTATATTCTTCATTTCTGACTGGTTCTTTTTTGTGTTTTCTATCTCTTTGTTAAAGTTCTCACTGAGTTCATCTCCTCTTTCCCTAAGTTCATTGAGTATCCTTATAGCCAGTGTTTTGAACTCTGCATCTGGTAGATTGTTCGTCTCCAATTTGTTTAGTTCTTCTTCTGGAGCTTTGTTTTGTACTTTCTCTGTCTCCCAATACTGGCTGCTTCCCTGTGTTTGTTTCTATGTATTAGGTAGGGCTATTATATCTCCTGGTCTTAGTAGAATTGCCTTATATAGTATGTGTGCTATGGGGCCTGGTGGCACAGTCCCCCTGGTCACCTAGGCAGGAGCTCCAGGTATGTACCTTATATGGGTTGTGTGTGACTCTTCTTGTAGTTGAGTTTTGGTTGCTGGAGACTCATATATAGCAGCCATCTGTGTATTTACATGTCAATGGGAGGGATTGACCCTTGGGCTGACTGGTCTTGAGGACTGGCTAGTGACTACAGTGGAGGTGCTGCTGTACAGGGGCTGACCCTACAGAGCAGGATTCATTTTAGCAGGGCTCCACTGACTGCCCAGTCTGCCCTTCAGGTATGTCATTCTTTAATGTGGCCCCGGGTTGTGCTCTGGCCCAGACTGAAGCTGGCTGGTCCCAGGGCCTCCTGCAAAAGGCCCTGCTGGAGGCCAAGTTCAGCTGCAGCCTGTACCCTCCCTTGGGCCACCTGGCATGAGCCACCAAGCAATCCACACATGGCCACTACCTGTGCTGGGCTTGGATGTGCCTCTAGAGGCCAAGCTGCAAACCAAGGCCAGCTGTTGCTAGGGTTTGGCTTGGGGCTGCTCAGCAAGAGGTAGGGAGCACACCAAGGCCAGATGCTGCTTGTTTAGGTTTTGCAAACCTCTAAAAGATTTTAGGAAAGTCCGTGGCATGAGCCAAGATAGGCTATTTGTATGAAAAAGCCACTGGAAGTGGCTTGGGTGGGCCCACCAGTTGGATGGGGTGGGGTCTCATGTTATCACCTGGGTGGAGCGACCTGTGTTAGCCAGGCTGATGGAGACTCAGATATGGCAGCCACCTGCATCTGCATGCCGGGAGAGAAGAGGGCTCAACAAAGGAACAATACCCTCTACCAGCACTTCTGTCCCAGAGAAAGCCACCCCTCCAGCCCTCTCCCTGAAGCAAGACAAATCAGTTCCTCCCCGTGTATCGTGGCACCTTTCAAGCAGCTGGAGCTCAGAATGAGTGAGTCTGTCAGCAAGTAAGTGTATGTGCAGGCCCTTTAAAAGGAATATCTGCAACTCCAGCAGCCCTTCATCTCACTCAACCACTATCTCTGCTGGTTTTCACAGCCAGAAGTTATGGGGACCTCTCTTCCTGGCACTGGAACCCTGGGTTTGGGATCCCAGTGTGGGACCGGGACCCCTCGCTCTTCCAGGCGGACCTCTGAAGCTGAGATATTTCTCCCAATTTTTAACTGCCACACGTGGATGTGGGGCTAGCCCATTCCACGTCTCTGCCCCCTCTTACCAGTCTCGAGGTGCCGCTTCTGTGTGTCCCTGGTTGTAGGATATCTGTTCAGCTCAACTTCAGGTGATTGTCAATGATGACTGTTCTGTGGTTTAGTTGTAATTTTGATGTGGTTGTGAGAGGAGGCGAGCACAGCTTTGACCCACTCCGCCATCTTGACCGGAAGCCTCCCTTTCTCTTTTTTAAAGCTGAATGATACTCCATTGTAGGGATGGACCACATTCTGTTTCTCCACACATCCCTCAAAGGACACTTACATTGTTTCCACTCTTTGTCTATTGTAAACAATGCTGCTATGAATATGGCTGTATAATATCTCTTTATATCCCTGATTACAATACTTTTGGGCTTAAATGTCAATCTTTAAGTCTACGGCCATGCTACCCTGAACTAGTCCAATAGTTTCTGATCTCGGAAGCTAAGCAGGGTTAGGCCTGGTTAGTACTTGGATGAGAGACCACCTAGGAACACCAAATACTGTAGGCATGAAAAAAAAAAAATAAGGGATAGTAAACTGACAAAGTCCTTGCAATCTGTGAGGTCAACCAAGGTTGCCTCACCTTAAAAAAAAAAAAAAAAAGTCAATCTTTAAACCTTCCCCAGAATCATCTCATACAAGCCCAATCCTAGATAGGTCCTTCAAACACCTTTTTCTGGTTACACCCCTAGAATTACTGTGATCCGTTTCCCCATAATTACAATAAAAAAATAAACCAAACTTTTCTTAACTACCAGTGTCCTCCTAATGGTCTTTGGCTGAGGGACATGGGCCAATATCACCAAATCTGTCAAAAATCAACAGACACTCTAAAAGCATGAAAAGCCAGCTCTCCATCCCCTCACCCACCAATCCCAGGCATGGTTCATGTTCTCATCTTTGCCAAACTAATCAGCAAGAAGCTACACTTAACTTCCTTCAAAAATCACAGAGAAGGTGGCCTCCGGTCACATCGTAGGAGATTGCTAGATTATCCCCTGTTGACAGCAAGGTCATCGACTGTCTCGGTGACCACTGTGTTCCCGGCGACCCGAGAAGCAGAAAAATATGTCCACTTATGGCAGATAGGAAGCGGCAGTTCAGGGAGCGAGCTGAATCTACCGACGAGGTCTCTATGTTTTGTTTCTTCATGTATTTGATCACCTAGTTCATGGTCACTCTCATCGGTTAAAGTAAAGTCCCCTGGGGATGAGCCTTGTAAGTTGTACTCTCCCCGACCCGGTCCCCAGCACCCTGGACAAGTGAGGAGTCCAGTCTGATGTTTAGACGTGGGTCCATGCAGCTCTGAGGAGCTGGACTCAGTGACCGGTGACACAGAGACCGGACTCAGTTCATTCATTCACAAGAGAACTGGGCAGCTGTCCACCTGCACCCCGTCTCCCTTCCAGCGTGTAGGAAACCGCCGGGACACCAAACCAT
>PVKZ01006498.1:0-34511 GCA_004027375.1 Macroglossus sobrinus | reverse complement strand
TCAACTGTGCTCTTCCTAATAGTCCACCATTTTCTGGGAAAATGACTTTCAAAGTGGGGTCCCCTCACCAGTAGCATCAGAATCCTCAAGGAACTTCATAGGAAAGTTAATGATCAGCTCACATCCCATAACTACTAGAGGAGATCTCAAGAATGGGGACCAACCATTGGCTTGAACAAACCTTCCAGGTGATTCTGATGGGTCCACATCCTAGGGGACAAATGCCACTCATCTTACTCATCTGGAACCATCCAAATCCATCTGTAGTATTTAATAAGTATTTGTGGAATTAACAGAGTCATTTTTACCAGAGGGTAGACTGATTGACATAGTATCAGAAGTTTGCCTATAATACCTAATTAACCCTCGCAAAAAACTCCAGCAGGCAATATTATTATTTCAGTATTACAGATAGGAAAAGAAGGCTCAGGTAGATTGGTCTAATGTTTTCCATCTTGCCTCATGAACAAACACTAACAAGTGATATTTTCACGAGTGTGGGCATCAAACTCTATCTGGCTGAGCTCATAGCTGCCCTCAGACCCTTTTGTTTGGTGGTTTCAACCTTGGACACACATTATAATCTCCCGGAGAACTCTACAAACAAAGTAACTAATAAACAAACAAAAGAACAAAGGAAATAAGGTCTGGACCCAATGACCAAGATTTTCATCAGAAAAGTCTAGGGTGGGGTCCTGTGCATCAGTGATTTTAGACATTATATTCTGCTGTGCATTATATTCAGAGTTAGAAAAACACTGCTTGGGTGGAGCTGCCTTGCTCTGGTCTGGTCAAGGAGGTCGGGGAGACGTTTCCCCACTGTGGGCCCCAGTCATGTCCACAGTGAATTCTGACCACCACCCACCTTTCTGTCCTGACCTGTGGCTTCTTATTGTTCCACCTCAGCCTGGGGGTTGGTTCCACCTTGTTGGTGTCTGAAATTCATCTTGCCCCTTGATTGACAGTTCATCTCAGGCATCCTTCTCTGCCAACACTTAGAATGTCCTCTGGGCGAGACTGGTTTGACACCTGACTTCACACACCATGACTGCGGGTAAGGGGCACCCTCCCCTCCCCCAGTTCCCGGGCCCCGTCTCCATGTTCTGATTAGCCTTCTGCTGGGGGAGGGGAAAGCGAGCAGAAGTAAACTCAAAAGTGCTCTCAAATATTCAGTATTATTCATGCAACCGGCACGGTCACGAGTACAAAGCCAGAGCTCATGAACCGGGGGGACATCATCAGGCTCAAAACCAAACCTCACTGTGTGATGGAGCCTGGACCTCGACACGGACGCGGTCCATGTGCCTCTTACAAATTCCTTTTCTGTTTAAGCGCCTACTTTTTAAAGATGCAACCTGCTACTGCATGGGTGATGCCCAGCTCTATTCTCATTTCTTTTTTGCTTCATCCAGATGTTGTTTACTAAGATGTGTTTTCTCACGATCCTACCTTATCATCCCATTCCTGAAGTCGGCAAGCCATTAGGAGCCCAGCCAGAGGAGGATCGCTCCATCGGGGACTGAGCACAGAGGAACGTTTGGGGGACACTCGAGTTAGAAAGGCTTGCTTGTTTTTCTAGGCTAGATGAGCCCCTAGCTTTAACCTGTAGCCCTGGAAGGATTTATCTTGATATTAATTGGTCTATCTGTTCTCTATTTGGACAAAAACTGAATGAAAATCCGCTGGCTTTTGAGGTGAGGCATTCTCTGTCCCTGAGTACAAAATCAAGAATGTACAATAACTATGACTCAAAAAGCTCCAGTGATGAAATTGATCCATAATCGCTGCATCCCTGTTTATACTGGCCACGCACAGTTCAGTCTTATGTCCAAGACTTTTAAAAGCCAAAAGCAATGAAAGAGATCTCCATGCTCTACTCGATTTTCTCACAACCTATTAAGAGAGATTTGCTTATAGTACACAGAGCCGTTTACGTGGTACCTTCGCCTCCAGTTCCTCATCCTTCTTCCCTGCCTTTCATACGGCTTTAGTCTTCTCAAACACCTCTTCAGACAGAGAACTAAGAGACACATCTTGTCTCCCATCCCCTATCCACGTGACTCTTTCTCTGCCTTTGCTTCTCTCCCCGATCTCTCAGCCCTGACACCGCAGACCCACTCGTCCTTAGTCCCAGCCGGAAAGACTCTTCCTGTAGGAAGGAGGAAACCGGGAGGCTAGTTATTGGATTCCGTGTGTGCGCATGTCATTAGGAAGGGGTGATATCTGCAAATAGCACCCTATTAATAACACACGGCCTATAAAAGGATAATAGGAGACGCTACTTAACATTTACTGTAGTCATGATAGCGAGTGCTTTATTGTTCCCATTAAGTGTTCCAGGCTCATTTTACAATGTAAGAAACTATACCTCGTACAGGTTAATCAATTTGCCCAGAGCCACACAGCTGGGCCTTCACGTCAGTTACCATCGGTGGGCTTAGCTGTTCAGCCAGCCTTTCAGTGGAGCACCACCAGCCCTAAATATTGTTTCCTTTTTTTTTTTTTTTAAGAGCCTTGCAAACAGAGTCTGGCTCAGTTCCTCAATTAGAAAGCAATGAGACTAAATAAGGTCCCGAGTTTGTTTTCCAATGAATAGTTTTATCCACCTTTTGCAAATATTGACTCAATGATTTCTACAGAACAGACAGTAACCTTGCTTATGAGCTGGGATTTGACACTGGCAAGAAGCTAATACAGCAAGAGGATGCTGGGATCTGAAGGTGGACAGCTCTGGGTTCCTCTCCATCCCCCCATCATCTCGCGATGGTGTATATCCCCTCACCTTCCCGAGGGACGAGCTCCATCTTTATAGACACCTCATGGTCAGGCGTACTATCAAAATGTCCCCTGAAAAATACATAGAAAGGTTTGACCTAAGCCCAGGTCACATTCTGGGATTCCCACAGTGGGACCAGGTGATAGTGAGCTGTGTGGCTCCAGATTAACCTGAGTTACAAACCTGATCCTGAAATCATGTTCCAGTAACAACAACAACAACAACAAATCGTGCTCTGGCGAGAGCTGGACACCGACCCCTGCAGCATCTTAAGAGTCCTCCTGTCCTCTCGCCCTAATGATCCACTGTTTCTGATCTGGACATTGACTTGTCCAAGGCTGGGGAAGAAGCTGCAGGAGAACTGGACCAACAGTCCGATTTGTCTACTGCTTTATCTCCTGCTCTGAGCCTTGGTGCTGAATACACAGCCTCACACCCCAGTGTCAGCATTGCCTCAGCATGTGAGTGACAGTCTCACAGAGCATTAGACGGGCAACGGCCGCTGCTAGAGACACAAAACCCATGTGGAGACAGCCGACCAGCTCCGCAAACCCACGCACACTGGATCCAGAAAAGGATCAAGACCTGACTCTCGTTGGACCAACGGGGTCACGTACACACCTGTTAAACTAAAAATAAAAGGCCTATCAAAGTGAGAGGCAACAATCATTTATTTGAGATCGAAAAGAGTAGCTATTCGAAAAGCATCCATTCAGACTAAAGCCCAAATAATTTCCCCAACTGGAGACAAAGATGGTAAGTATTTACAAGAAAGGCAAGGGGAACAGTTACATCAGTAAAGAATGCGCTTCTTCTGGTGTGAATAAACTAACATGGCGAGGCTAATTCTAATTTTTAAGACAATTTCAGCTCGGCAGCGTCCGTCTGAACCCATATCGTCTGCTTTCGTGTCGTCCTTGCCAACGGTGCATCGGGACACGATATCGCTGTAGGTCCAGGCCAGAGGTGATTTTCCCCCTATTTTAACATTCTAAAGGTTTGAGGAGTGAGCCGTGGAAGGCGATTTCTTGGGGATGGCAGCTCTGGCTTTTTGCTGAAGTGGCTCCTTTTATATTATTTTTTTTTACACACCTCTGGCTCAATACTAGAACATTTCTAGTATTCCGAGGTTTCTCACCTGGGGGTGAGTCCCAAGCAAAAGTGCGGACCAAAGACCAAAGTGAACATGCAAAGAGAGGGATCACATGACCTAAAAGCGGATCATGTGCTTAAGAAAGAGGTAGAGAAAAGGGGCCCTCTGTAGAGTTTCCTTGGCTCACGACAATTTCAAGTTCAGGTGCAAATATATCTACCTAATAATATTCAGGGTCTAGTTCAGAAAACAGAGCCCATTTTAGGTATCTCAGAAAGATGAGGTTTAATACAGGAATTAGCAACACAAGTGATGGGGAGGGGAGAAGACTGTCTCTACAGAGCGGTACCCACAGCAGGGGCTGCCCAGAGAGGGGGACCCTTGCATGGAAGGCCATTCACTGGAACCAGAGCCAACAAAGACACAGCAAGTGCTGGAGATGCTGAGGGAAGAATTGGGGTAGGGTGTACTCTTTGTTTCTCTTTTCTTTTCACCCTCTGATCTTCCAACAGTGACTCCCAGTAGCTCAGCTGGCCAAGAAGCTAGGGAGAAAGTGAATCAGGAAAACAGGGCAGTCAGCACTGGGGAGGGATGGTCTGAGGTTACACAGGAGGTGTCCGCTCCTGGCTGGAAGGAGTCTGTCTATGAATCTAAGCGTCTAACACCCCCAAGTGGAGTCCAGGCGTCTGAGAGCACATGGCCTCCCTTCTGTTAGTTTCCTCCGGGCCCAGAAGAAGGAAACGGTCCTGGTAGGAATCTCGTGTCTCGTGGCCAGTTCCCTCCCATGTGATTCAATTAAATAGTCTGTCCAAACTTCAGCCAACGTGCCTTTTAACTTTCATCTAAGTGGAGAGAGAGAGGATGTGAATGAGGCCCACTATGTGCAGGGTTAGCCTGGGAGGGGCGCCGTGCTCATCACTCCTTGCTGATTTCTCATCAGTCAGCTCCACAGTCCCAGAAGGTCAATCTTATTACTTCCATTTCACGAACGAACCAGTCAGATGAAGCTGTGGAAGGACAGTCAGCTTACCCCAGGTGACACAGCTTCTCCGTGGAGGATCTGGTGAGGGCTGGCACCCACCTGTTAACCTTGAGCCTGTATTTCTTCGAACAACCCGCATCGACCCAGACACGCGACAGGAATACAGGAGCAGCAGAGAGCCCCCGTGCGATGCTGTTTCCCGAGCGCTCTGGTTTTCTCTGTTTTGCCACTAAAGGAACTAAGAAAGGAAAAGAAATGAAACTAGAAGGAGCGAAAACAACAGCAAACCAGGCTGTGGATTCGGACTCAGGATGAAAGCTCAGCTCAGCTCAGCGCAGCGAACGAGTGAGAATTGTCTCGCGTTCTGACCCGATGCTCGGTACCCAGAAGCAACGAACGGCCCGATTGTTGCCAAGTGCCCGTCCTCTGCCCATTACCTCCTGGGGGTCGCGTGTGTCCCTTTCTCTTCCTCGGGAACCCGGAACGTCTCACAGAGGGTCTCCGCACCACGGGCCTATTGTGGAGAACAAAACAGGCTCAGCGTCAGTGGTGAATGGACGGCAACGTCAAAGGCGTAATTACTGAGACCAAATGGAAACAAAAAACACAACACTTCGTGCGAGGCACCCAAGTCACTCGGGATTCTTTCTCAGAGTATTTGAATAGCTTCCTCGGCAACGAGGGCAGCAGAAGCTTCTTTCCAAATGATCCTCAGCAGGGAGCCTGGCCCCCGGGGAGGGTGGTCTTGGGCCCGGAGCTCGTGGCCTCACCTCTGCCTCTGATCCTGCCTGGGGTGGGGGAGAAGGAGGACAGTGAAAGGGTTTATTCATCTTTTGTTCCCACTTCATATTCTTGCAGCAGCGAGGATGCTTTCAAAAGCACGACTGACTGAGTGGCTCTCTGAGAGGCAGGCGGTGGCAGATGGGTGCACGTGAGAAAGTGATCTGTCCGGGATCTCGCGACACAGAGTACGGCTGGGATCTCGGCTTTCGAGAGGAGAACTCTCGCGCTGCAGCCGGGAGCTGTGTGTGACTAGCATGTGGCTTTGGCACTCAATGGACGGAGTGTCCAAGAAGTGGTGGTGGGGGTTGTTGATTATCCTTCGCAGGAAGCCTCCCCCCACAAACTAACTCATTTATGTTATCTTGAAAAATATAGACGGCAGAAAGATGCGTTTCTATTCATTGCACATTGTTATGCACACGACAACATTGCATCCGAAATGTGGGGCAGGGCCGTGGTCCTTTTCCTCCCCAAATAGTGTTCGTGGTGGATATCTGGCTCAGGTGTCCTGCTACAAACAAAACAGATAAGGAGGCAAACAAACAAAAGCAAGGGTAACTGGATTTAGAGACATACAGATTTTAAAATGTTAAAACGATAGATTAAAACATACGGTATATTCTGGCTCAGGGGGAGGAGATGGAAGGAGATGGGCTTTCTCATCCAGGGGCCGTGAGCTCACAGCAGAAACCCTGGGGGAGGACCCGGAGCGTCATTGGTGCACAGAGGTGCTCCCAGCGGGCCCTCAGAGCCCTTTCATAAGGACAAGAAGCCCATTCGTGGGGCTCCTCCTTCATCAACCTCCCAAGGCACCTACAAAGCCCCCCCCACCTCCTCACGCCATCTTTGGGAGGTAGAGTTGACATGACATGACAACTGAAGAGACTCATCAGTCCCCGAGAGCACGGAAGCAGACGGTGAGCTTCCATCGGGGAGGGTGGGATTCGTGGGGGGAGAGGGGATCATGGGGAGCCTCGTGGACCAGCTCATCCTCATCACCCTCAGTCTCCACGAGCTGTGTCTTTGCATCTCACATCAGAGGTGGGTCTTGTCCATAACCAGCTCTCCTGTCCGTTGAGTCAAGTCTGTCTTGATTTTCCCCCGATCGGACCCCACACTCAAGGCAAAGTACACGGAGCACGCGCCCCGTCTTCACCGTTTCTGGACGAGTCCCTGGTTTAAAACGGAAGCAACCATGTTTTTCTGTAAGTTATTCACATCCTTCTATTTTCATATTTTACACAGGCGGATTCTATACTCTCAGGATCTTGCATTAGGACACGTGAAATCTTTAATTTCTACATGACAAAATTACGTCCATTAGTTTTAACATTTTTTTAGGACATTCTAATACCCCAATAATTGTTTATTCAACTATAGGACTCCATCTGGCAAGTTTTTTTTAATTATTATTTAGATAAAACCAATTATTTCTTACCCTTGCAACATGATTGTTCGTGAATAATACCTTTCCCTTTATACACCTGAGTGGATGGTGGATCCAAAATCTGTCCAAGTTCATGGTGAAAAACGGCTACGAGAGGATTTGATCCGGGGCCCGGCCTGCCCCTTTGCCCTGATGCCCTCCCCGGGCTTGAAAACTAAAAGAAAAGCTAAATGAGCTGGTTCAGGAATGAATAAGCAAAAAGAGACCTTTTCTGGCATATGCACGGAAGGTTTGATTCGAGCCATTGCCTCACCTAGGCACCTGGCCTCTGAAACCATGAATAAAGAGAAATAAAACTCTTATCTCAGCTTCTCCATCCACTCGACTCTGGCGAGGCTTCGGAAAACAGCTGCTCTCAGTGTGATCTCTTGAGGGTTAACTCCTGTGGGAAGGAATGCAAGAGAGCGGACGGCCACAGCGATCAAACCCTCCCAGACCAGGCCGATGATGAGTTCCTGAAGCGTGAGTCATCCAGGAAAAATTAATAATGAGAATGGCTAATTTATAACTGGGCACATCCAAGAAAGGGGTGCGTGCGTGTGGAAGGGATGGATAATGTTAATTTTTCTCATTAACCGTAAAGCTGACTTGAGTGATTGATCTGCCACACAAACGAGCCGTTCTGAAGGATGGGGAAAGTCGCCAGGCTGGACACCGGAGCGCCAGCCCTGCCAACTCTTCCTGTCCACAAGCCCAGGACGCCTTCCAGCGGGCACTTCGCCCTCCACCAGGCTCTCCCTGCCACCCAGAAGGCCCGGTGCCCACCCTGCCCCTTGCTCGCTGAGTGCCAGCCCCCGGACAAGTGATCTCTCCCTGCTTTACTCTGTTCTTCCTCCTCTCTGTGTCTGTCTCTTTTCCTTTCTATCTTTCTGCCCTCTTTCTCCTCCTTCTCCTTCCCCCTCCACCTTTTGCTTTGTTTTCTCTTTCCGCCTTTCCGTCTTCTCCAAACCCCGTCTCTCACTCCCTCGTTTGTCTCTCTTCCCTCTGTTTCTCAGCTTTTCCCTTCTTTTTCCTGCCGTCTCCTTCTCCTACCCTTCCTCCTTCCTGCATTGGCCTCTGTGGGCACCCTTGGCATACAATCAAGCCTCAGAACACGACAGGTGGAAGGACCTTTGCAGAAAGCTCCTCAAAACTTGACACATGCACGGATTCCCCAGGGAGATCGTGAAGAGGCCTACTCTGCTCCAGCTGGTCTGGGTCCCGGGACCAGGAGTCTGAGGGTCTCACAGCCACGAGCTCCCAGGTGTCTGACGCTGTCTGTCCAGGGTACCACACACTCCGAGCACCCAGGCTTTGGAGCGTCACTGTGTCAAGGGTTCCACAGGACAGAGCAGGAGACCAGGGCCTGAGAGTGGGGGGACTCGCCCAGGGCCTGACACTCAGTGACAGGATGGCAGGACGGGAGCTTGATCATTCTCAGGGTCTGCTGTCTTCACCTGAGTCGGTGAGACATCAGGAACCGCCTTCCCTCTTCGAAGCCAACTGCTCCTTGGCGTGCTTTAGTTTGAATGTCTACACCTTAGGGTGGAGAAAACCCTACTTCCCAATTTGATTAAAAGATTATAGTTAAAAAGAATAGACGCCCCGGACCCAGTTCTGGGTTCAAATCTCAGCTCTGACACATATCATCTCTGAAATTGACTAAGTCATCAAAGCTCTTTGGGCTTCAGTCTTCACACGTAGAAAATGATTAACATTTGCCTCTCAGGGTAGCTGTGAGAATAAATCTGACAGTGATATGCGTGAAGTGCCCGGCTTGGAGCTGGCACTCGATGGTCATGCTCATCCCCACCCTCTGCATCTCAAAGTCCCGGCCACAGACTGACGATGCCCATCTGTAACGTGGGCGCCTGTCTTCCTCACAGAAAGGTGTAGAGAAGGATGCTTCGTACACCCCTTCCCCTTCTGGAGACAGCTCATGTCCCACGGTGAGGTCAACCCTTCGTGGCTCATCGATAGACGAGAGAGCAGAAGTGACCTTCCCAAACTTGTCCCTGGTATTCGTGACATGTCAGACTAGTATTGAAGTTTCTGATTTCCCAGCGGGAGACCTTTCAGCTATGGCCCACTGACTCCCAACTCCAAGTTAGCTTCCGGCCATCATTTGTCATTATCACCTTTTCTCAGGGTGAAATAAGACGTCCACACCTTCACTGCCAACAACTCATCCACATCCTGGGCTATGTTCCATTATCCAGCTAAACCAGTCTGTGGAATTCAAGCCCAAAGATACCTTCACATGGAAACATAAATGACTTGGTGCTTTGCACCCTTTACCTAAACAGAAATGACCCACCCCTGGGAAAGACTCTCTTGGTCTTCGTTATTGTCGCTCTGATTACATAGGGAGTTCGATTGTCCCGTCTTGCCCGCCTCCGTCTCTTTCTCCTTCCTTCCCCTCTGTGGTACACTCAGCTTTATTTCTCAGACTGTACTTTGCTCCTTTTAGTCAAACTCCTGCACTGCCAGATGATATTAACCAGTTAAGGAAACTGCTAGACTGTGGTGGTTTTTAGGGTTCCCCAGAGGAAGGGATGTGGGTATTTTGTTTTTGTGCTGAACCCCGTATAAGTCATAGGAGACTCTGAATTTGTGGGTCTTCGGTTCCTCCCTGCACGGCCCAGCACCGCAGTGGGCCACTCCTTGATCCCCTGGGAAGATTTTTCTTGAACCACCTGTAAACCAGAGCGAGGCTGAAAGACGCTACAGTGGGCCAGCTGAGAGCTGAGAGGTGAAAGGTCACCTCTGCTCTGGGGTCAGACATGGACTGTGTCATGGGGTGCATCGGTGACATGGGGAAGTCAACCTTCCCTTCCCGCTGTACTGTCCTCAAACAGAGTCAGAGCTGACACTTCTTGTCCCCTGGGTGAGTTGTGGAGGTTCGTAGAGTCTGCAGATCTCACGTGCCCGGCACAGTGTCTGGCAGAGACGGGTACTGAACTCACGTGGACGCGCCTCGTCCGGACCCTATACCCCCGTCCACCTCTCAGGCCGGCCCTGTCTCTCTCTCTGGCTCGCAGTCCTGGCTCCCTGAGCCTAGTAAGACCAGGGTTGGCCATATAATCCTGGTCTGAATCACACCAACATGCTCATGACCAAATTGTTTCGGTGGGTTGTTTCCTGTTTTGTTTTGTTTTGTTTTGTTTTATTTTAGTTTTTTTTTTCCTTTGTGGTTTCATCTGTATGACATCCACCATAAAGCTGGAAATGTTTACGTTCTGATTTCAGAAGGCAAGGAAGGTAAGATGCTCACTTAAATTTAATTACAGGCCGCGGAGCATGATTAAAACGCACGATTTTAGAAAATATGTCGTGTGCGGTTTCTTCTTTCTTTTCTAAAGAAAAAAGGAATCAACAATGCGAAGTCGCTGCCCTTCTTTCCTGGAGTCTCTTCTTTCCACTTGGATTTATTTTTTCTTTCCTCTTCTCTTTTCTTAATTCGCTGCTGCCTTTCTTATTTTCTAAAAGGCTCTGGATGGCTGCCACTTATTATTATAAGCTGAATGCTTTGGCTTTGCGCCAAGATGCTGATAGTTAAGCATGAAGCCAAAATGAATGGTTTCTCTCCCGTTTCCCTTCTCACACTGCCCCCCGCCGTAGCTTCTGGGAGGGAAGATGAGCGTGTCTGCCGTCCAGATTTTGCAAATATTCTCTCATCGTTGGGAGAGCGGGGTCGCGTTGGGGATATAAAAGGAAAAAAAAACGATTGTACGAGGTGATCGTGGAGGGTGTTGAGTGTCTTTTCTTAGATTTTAGTTATTTTGGTCTCGATTTAATTACTGTAATCAAAGCCTGACAGGGGTGTAAGGCAGACGTGGGGTGCCGTGGTTTCAATGTGGGAGATCCCACCTTAACACCAGCCAACTTTAGAGAAATGGAGATCGAAATATTAAGAAAAAAAAATCACTGATTCCTTGCACTCTTGGAAACTTTTCGGCCCTTGTGTCCAAAGAAAGGTGTGTTCAGGATGAAAATCCCGAGGAGATGATACGGATTTTCTGTTGCCGCTGAAACAAGTTCTTACAAACTTGATGACTCAAAACGACACACGTTTTTATCCTCTGGGTCTGGAGGACAGAATTCCTGAGATCAAGGAGTCGGCTCTGAGTTCCTTTTGGGACTTCTGAGGGAGAACATGTCCCTTGCCCCTTCCAGCTGCTACAGGTCACCCACATTCGCTGACTTGTGGCCCGTCCAGCAGTGCTGTCACTCTGGCCTGCTCCAACGTCCCATCCCCTCTCCCTCCGTGTCACCCACCTTCTCTGACCCTCCTGCCTCCCTTCTAAGAACCTGCCACTACATCACACACATTCGGATAAACCAGGGTCATCTTCCCACCTCGAGATCCTTAACCACATCTGCAGAGTCTTCGTGGCCATGTGAGGATTCATACTCGCACATTCCCAGGATTAAGGCGTGGGCATCTCTGAGGAGCTGCCATCATATTCTGTCTACCAGGAAGGGATTCGCTGATATTCACTCACTGGCCCCTTAAAGCCCAGAAATGTGAGACTCCAGATGGCTGCAGTCCTGGAGAAGCCACTTACCCCTCTCATTTAGCTGGAGGGCATCTTTGGGGACATTCAGCGTTTGTTTCTCCAGCCCCACGCTCTAATTCTCAAAGTGTAGACCTTAGCTTTGCCCATGGAAGAGAAGGCACAGCATGTCCGAACTTAGAGGGCACTGAGCTCACCCCGTCCCCACTTAGGCACAGCCAGCTGCACAGGTCCCCAGGGTCACGTGCCTCAGGCTTCCTTGGCTTCTCCCGAAGGTCACGACTCCCTCCCCTGCGCTGCCTCTCCAGTCTCCTCAGCTCCCGGTTGGCAGGGCGGGTGGACTAAGTAGCCACATCCCCAAAACAATGATTCGGAATGATCTCAGGTCCAAACTACATGCCTGGGACTACATTCCAGGTCACACCTGGGTACCTTAAAATTCACTCATCCCCCTGGCATACCCACCTGGATGGAAGAGAACGATGAAAAGAGAGAGGTCCCCAGCTCTGCTCGCCTCGCTCTCTTCCTCGCCCTGCTCTTGGGCCATTAGTTGACACAGAGACAGGATCCTGAAACTCAAGTACTCTTAGTCAATCATTTCATGAAATTTTAACATGCAGTTGTGTAAAATCAAACAGACCAATCTAGAACGTCACATATGCAGGACGCTCGTATCATATTTTGACCCTGCTCAATACACATGACATACAGAACCTCTTCGTCCTGGATTTTGAGCCAATTTTTTTTTTTTTTGTAAAATGAGTAAATTGATAGAGTAGTAATTTTTAAAAAGATAATTAAACTATGGTTAAAAAAAAGAAGTGTGAAGTCTTGCAGGAGATGGGAGAGATCTCCGATGCTGAGAAAAAAGAGCATACATAGAAGTGTGTTTATTTCATATATAAACTCAATATCATGCCTTTGCAATAACCTTTGCTCGACGCAGATATTAAAACTTCATGGTTTGAACATGTTTTTGTACAACTGAATAAACAAAAGAATATTATTTATAATATTCCCTAGAGGAAAGGCTTAATATCTCTTCATTATTAGAAATGTGTGACTTAAATTATTTTTTCAGGTCTCCAAGAGAACAAGATTGCTGGTCTTTCAGACACTCATGGATGTTAGACTATGACACGGAAGCTATAGTTGACTCACAGAAAGAAAACAATCTTTTTTCTTTCTGCAAATTTGCTTTGGCGGTAAGGCGAAATTTGAGATCGTTTTGTGACATCCTCTTCGTCTCCATTTTTGTTCACTGTGTCTTCCGAGTGAGCAGAAGAGAGTCTGAGACTCTCCTTAAAGACGGCCAAGGGGGTGCTTTGCCCAGAGCTGCAGCCAGGCTTGGGAGCAAGGGCCACCAAAGTCAGACAGAGGAGAGTGACTACAGAAAGAGAAGGACAGAAAGAAGACCGCGTGAGCCCGGGCTGAGAGCAAGCACGCAGCGACAAGGTGCGTCCTCGGTACCCGCTGCCTTCCCTGTGTCCTTCCTGTGCCACTGACGGCTCCTCCGTTGTCCTGGGGACTAGTGTGTCCTTCACAAACCACGAATGCTTTGTGGGCTGGGTCTCTCGACCACCTTCAGTTCCCTCCAACATGGCAGATACCAGTTAGGTTCCAAAGAGCTGGAGCAGGAATGAATGATGAAAATGCTTTGGTAGACGCTTCTGCTACATTTTTTTATAGCATCCTAAAATAGATAACACAACAGTTACTTCCCTGTGGGGTTTAGACGGTGCGTTGCTAAGCCTGAAAGCTGATGATGGAGGGTTTATGAAGTATACGAAGTCGAACCCAGGACACTTTTAAGAAGATGCACTGAACTGACCATCTGGATGTTAATTTAACTCACTCTTGCTCAGCTCTTAAAGAAAGAACTGGCAGCTAAAATGAAAGCTTTCATGATTTGTCAATTGCTCACGATCGATCCAACACGATTCAATGTAATCAAATATAAAGGCATGTATTAATCCCTAGTATGCACAATCTTTACCTCAGATATTCCCAACCCCTAAATGGAGAGACACATTGGTTTATTTTTGTTTTAAGGAGGCCTGGGAGGATACGTCTCATGCTCCCGTTGGATTCAAACCTGCTCTTTATTCCCACTCAGAGCTTGAGTCTGTGTTTGCGTGCACACAAAAGCTTGCTTGTGCAACTCTCGGATCCATTAACTGAGGTTGGGGTCCTCACTCCTATTCTTGATCCCACCTTTTTTTTCAGTTTCCTCCATTGCAATTTTCTTGTCTAACGGAGGTCCATAATTTATCCACCTTTGGTCTTTACCTACAACCTCAGTCTGTGAACGGACAAGAAACATGGGTAGAGCAACTTAAACGTTAAATAAAGACATCTGAGTTCCAAATGCAACTTGGCTTTGCCGGTTCTGCCCTTCAAACTGGGCATTGCCCTGTGCAGAAATGAGGAGGTCAGATTAGATCACATCCAGGGTCCAATCTACTCCTCTCTGTTCATCCTTCTACCTGGATAAACCCCGCAAAAAAAAAAAAAAAAAAAGCCTGCTCATTTCATGAGTTTTCCATCCAAACTTTTCAACAATCGAATCTCTCCTGTCACTTTTTTGGAAAAAATAAATATCTTTCTTGGCAATCAAGAAAAGTATCTCGAAGACATCCCCAATTATTTCTTTGCCCTCCTGTTGGGATGACAACTGTTGGGAAAGAAGATAGAATATTGCAAGGATCGCAGCAGAAGATCTGAATTTGCCATTCTCTCTTCACAACTCCGAGCAGATTGTGTGACCTTTACAATTTAACTTTTCTCCTCTCAAGTTGTAGAAATAGTGCTCGCCCCGGCCTACTTCGGAATAATTTTCGCAAGATCTAAAAACAGGATGTGTGTAAACAGAGTTTGCTACCCAAAGGCCCATAAAGGGCAGTAGCTGTCTCTGGTTTGTATCACTAGGATCCATCCAGGGTTTGGCTACCAGGAGGACCACCGGAAGTTGCAAATTCGATCGTGTCGTTCCCTGGATCCCCATCACTTTCAGGAAGTAACTGCTTCTAATTTCATTTCCGGCTTCCTCCGCCACCATCTCCCCGCATCCAGCGAGAAGCCTGTCTCCCAGCCACGCAGCCACCTTGCAGTGTTTGAGTAGAGCATTCTCTTGTGCACTTCAAGGACTCCCATATTCTTTTGTCTGTCTGGAGTATCCTTTTCTACTTTTTTCACCTGGTTAAATATTTCTGTTCCTTCTAGAGATGTAGTGTGTGAGAAGACCTGCCCTTCCTCTATTTTTTTTTTAAATTTCCTCCCAGAAGTGGATGCTCCTTTCAACTTGGCAATTATCAGTCCCTTCAGTATTTTAAATAAATGTCTAAATATGCATGTTGCTATAAACATATTGTGCTGTTAAGCATGTTTTAAAGTGTGTGTGTGTGTGTATACGTATACATATATATATATATATATATATACATATACATATACATACACATATATATACATATGTATATGTTATGTGTGTGTGTGTATATATATATATATATATATATATATATATATATATATCATACTGTGTGTATATTTTTGCAACTTACTTTTTTAAATTGAATAGAAGGCCAGAATCTCTTTATTAAAGACAAAAAGATCAAAATGTCTGAAAAGGAAAAAAAAAATTATAATATATCGGGCATCAAAATCTAACCTAAGCTGAACCCATTTGGTTATAAAACAGGACCAGAATTGATGTGAGGCCATTCATGGCCTTGATTTATTCCACTTTAGTCAATCATCATATTTTTTTTTTCTGTAGAAATAGTAATATGTTTGGTTCTGAAGTGCTGGCCCAGGGGGTGTCCCAAAATGTAAGTATATGCCTCTCTGAAGTGAAAAATTATCTGTATCTATATCTACATCTATATGCATACGTACCCCAAAGGTTTAAGGAAAGGAATTTGAACTGGGATATTTCTGAGTTCAATCCACGTTGATTTGCAAAGCTCTAGTGCATTAATTTTAACAGCTTTATGGCTTGATAATATTACACCATATGCCATGGCTCAATTTACTCATTTAGTCTCTGGTTGATGGACATTTGGGGTGCTTCCAATTTTTCCGTTTCTGACAGGGCTATGATATGATTGCACGAATTCTCATGCAATAAATAGAAATTTTCTAAAAGTGAAAGTGTTGCAGGGGGTACATGCTTTCTAGTTTTATTAACTATTGCCAGCTCTCTCTCTAAAATGGCTATTCCAACAGAGACATGAACTGCCAGGGTGTGGAAGAGCCCTCTGCTCCACATCCTGGCAAATATTTGGGATCTGGGGTCTAGAAAATGGTCAGCATTTGTATATTCTGCACGTATGCTCAAAATGATCACTTGATTATAACTTTGATGCTACCGGTTTCTATATATTTCATGATATCACACTCAGTAATTATGGTTTTAAAATGTTCTAGCTCTGCTTTCTTATTTTGTTCCTGTATTATTTCTCCCTCTGTGATGTTAGATTCTTCAGCTCTTTATTGCAATCCCATTTCTTTTGTATAATTTGAGGATATATAGTTGGATATATGTAATTCTGTACTGCCTTACCTTCTTGATGCATTTGTATTTTATATAACACCTTTGGGCTTCAATGTTTTTGATAATAAAATAGCTACAGCAGCTTCCTAGTTTTTGTCTAATATATATTTTATCAATGTTAATATTTCCAAGTTTGGTAAGTGATTACGTTTCTCATCTAATCTAACAATTTATCTTTTTATTTGGCCAGTGAAGTTTATTAAACATTTATTATGACTACTGACACATTTGGATTTCTTTATATATTTTTTCTTTTATATATTCTAGTTTTTCTTTCTGTTTTTCTATTGAAGTGATGAAGTATCTTCTATTCTTTTTTCCCCCTGATGAACTACAACTTTACCATTCTATTATCCCTATATTATCTTTCACATTTGATTTAACACTATCAAAAATTAAAAAAATATGTTATATAATATTATATATTATATATTATATATTATATATTATATATTATATATTATATATTATATATTATATATTATATATTATATATTATATATATATTATATATTATATATATTATATAATATAATATATTATATTATATAATATATTATATATATATATATTATATATATATACATCCAGATGATAATACAATTTTGAGGTTCAACTAGTACATGGACCAAAATATTTACCATTTCTTCAGTCTCAGGTTTCCTTCCAATATCAATCGTGTTTTGTCGCTCTCCAGTGGTCCCCAAACTTTTTGGCACCAGGGACCGGTGCTCCTACGAGAATCTCATGCCCAATGACAGAGGTGGAGCTGAGGCAGTGATGCTAGCGCTGGGGAGCGGCTGCAGATACAGATGAAGCTGTGCTCACTAGCCCACCACTCACTTTCTGCTGGGTGGTCCAGTTCCCAGCAGGCCATGGATTGATACCAGTCCATGCCTTGGGCTTTGGGGACCCCTGCTCTAAACCATTCCCTTTAACAATTCTTTAAAAACACACTTGCTGCTGACAGATTCTCCTAGTTTACCTTTCTATGAGAATGTCTCTATTTTGTCTTTATTCCTGGTGGGGATTTTTTGTTAAATATGGAATTCCAGGCACATAGTTCTTTTCTTTAAATAATTTAAAAGTGTTGTCCTACTGTTTTCTGGTCTCAACATAATTGCTGAATGCGATGTAATAAAATATACAGAATCCTATACCCTCAAAATCAGAGCTTCAATACTGCTCTATGACTTCTGATGGAGAATTTCTAGTCATATTGAATTGTTTTACTTTTTACATGTAAGTGTCCCTTCTCTGGCTGCTTTAAAGATTTATTTTTGTAATTCATACTCAGTGTCCAGCATTTTAAATGGTGAGTTTTAGGTGTATGCAAGTTCATACATAGAAAATTGGGGGCCCCTTTTCAGACTTCTCTTTAGGGGACCCTCCATACTGGCTTCCAGAGGCCACTGGACCCAGTCCCTCTGGCCAGAAAAAAAAAACAGGATTCTCTCTCTGCAAACTCCAGCCCTCCTGGGTCATTGGCTAACCATGGGACTGGGGCTGCCTTTCATACAAAGTGGCGAGAGGGAAAAAAATAAGGGTTTGCTCAAAACAACATGGGCCCCTTTTCTTGGCACCCCCTTCACAGAGAGAAGGGTCTGTGATGTTTGCGATGCTGCCCTCAGAACATGAATGAGAGAAACAAAGCATTTTTATAAAGAAGACGGGGCATTATAATTCTTTTTTTTTTTAATTTGTCAATTACAGTTGACATTCAACTATACTTTGGATTAGTTTCAGGGGTGCGGTGTAGTGGTTAGACATTTGTGTCACTTATGAAGTGGTCCCCTCGATAAGTCCAGTGCCCACCTGACACCGCACATGGTTAGTTATTACAATGTTATTAACTATATTCCCTGTGCCAGGCTTTACCTCCCTGACTGGTGTGTAAATATCTGTTTGTTCTTCTTAACACCTTCGGTGTCGTCGTGGGAAATAGCATCTCACATCCCATCATTTACAGGAGACAGAGGAGAAAAAGCACCATGTATTTGGGAAAGACACTATATGTGTAGTTAAAAACAGGGGTACGCGGGGACTCTGCTATACTCTGTGACATGTGGAGGTTCCACCTTCTTTGTCCTCTGGCTAGAAATAGAGGGTTTTTCTCCAGGAGATTTTCTTTCCCTGCCCACTATACATTGGGCATTTGACCCATCCTAGAATTAAAGCTGGAAGGTGAAGAAGGGAGAAAAAACCATGGAAGCATCATCCCTTGAATCGAAACGAACTGACATGTTTGCTTCAGTGTGCCACCTCACTCCTATCATTAATTTTCAGAATCTTTACGTAGTTTTAGTTTATATTCTGTTCGAAGATTTTACTTTGTCATCAGACTGCAGTTGATTTACTCTGTCTTGTTCCACAATGAAAAAAATTGCTTTAAAAAATTATGTTTATTTAATTAATGTTTATGGATTGCTTGGGAAAGTTTTTATTTAATTTGCTTTTGAATACATAAAATACTTACATGGGTTCACAGTAAACAATTACAAAACAGTGCTGTTAGGGGCTGAACTGTGTCCCCTCAGCATTCATATGTGATTTTATATCGTGTGAGGTGCTTACTCCAGGTAGCTCACGACGTCACTGTATCTGGAGACAGGACCTTGAAAGAGGTGACTAAGTTAAGATGAGGTCATTAGGCTGGGCCCTGAGCCAAGCTGACAAGTGTCACTAAGAGGGGACTGTGGCACACAGAGACGTATCGGGGCTGTGCATATGCATCGGGGCTGTGCACGAGAAGAAGCAGCAAGATGGTTTGCCATCCACGAGGACAGAAGCCTCGGAAGGAACCTGCCGGCATCTTGACCTTGGACTTCCAGCCGGAGCTACGTGGTTGCGACGGCCCCAGCAAACGGACACAGATGACTGCCCGCCATCCTTCTCTCTGTCCCCGGCCCATTCCCCATTAGCTCAGCGCTCGCTGTTTATTTTTCCACGCCCCATAATCTTTTACAAGAGGCGTCCCTTCTTTACTGGCAACGACATCTTAAGTTTGCGAATTCTGTGTCTATTTTTATAGAGAAAGAAGCGACGACAGCTGGCGAGCAGGATCGCTGGCCCCTAACACGTGGCTATGCAATTCCATCGCCTCCTGCCACTCGCATGCAAACTCGGGAGGAAGGTCAACGCTCCGTGCCAGGCGCGGGAGTCCCTAGGTTCTCATTTAAGCGCAGCTCGAAAGCTAAACAGTAGCGAAAGAAAAAAAAAATGTCATTTTAATTCTCCGGTCTTTGTTCCACCCCAAACTATTGATCATTCCTGCAGTCAGGGCGGTGCTGATTCCATCTTGAAAAATTGTGACAAACTCCAAGCCCCATTCATAAGGCTGAAGGGTTCCCAGTGGGACCTTGTTACGCTGAGCGTTCGCACAAAGCTGTTCCGTGCAATACAATGCGGCTTGATTTTGTATGGCGCCCCATTCGCGCAGGAGCCCCGATGGAAGCTCACGCATCCTGTTTTTAATCATAGTTGAGTGATTTAATTTCAAACACACAACCCCTTTTGCCGAATGCAACCTGCGTTTGAAGAAAGGGTGCCGCGTGACAGCTGAGTGAGAGGATGACAAGGGTTTTATTCTGACTTCGACGCAACGGGACGCATTCTGCCTCTGATGGAGAACTAGAAATACCACCTGGGGGTGAGTGAATGATGGGTGGTGTGGGGTTTTCCATCCCCCCCTCTATGAAGTACTTCTGTGCTAAAAATTATAGTATTGAATGACAACAAAACTACCAAAAAATGTCTCAGATGTTTTTTTTTTTTTTCTTTCTTTCTTTCCTTGGGGGAAAAAAATAAATCTGTTTACCCACCAGTGATGGAAAGGCAGCTTGGTAAAAGGGAGTGAACAGTGGGTCGAGAGTTTTTGTTGATTTTGTTCCAGGGGCTCTAACTGACCCACTAACAGACCGATTTTATGTCCTTGGACAATTTCTTTCCCTTCTCGAATGTTCAGTTTCTATGCCATGGGGAAGAAAAGGGTCCACTGTCAGCAGGGCACACGCTCTGTCCCGTTTATTTACATGGGTCTCTATTTAACTCCTTCTTCAGCTCAGCCTTCGAGTGCTGAAGAGAAGTCACTGCTGCATAACTGCTTCGGTTACAGATATTCAAAGAGAAGCTCCCGTTTGAACAGACTTTACGGGCTCAAGATAATGTGTGCGGTTCCACTGGATGGAAGGATGGAATTAACACCGAGCCAAAATTGATACCAGACGTCAAGAGCAGAGCTTCCTCACTCCGATCATCTGTCTCCGTTTATAGGTGACCAGCAGAGACTTAATGAGTCACAGCGAGGCAAGGCGGCCTCCTTGCAGTCAGATGTTCGTGCTGGACTAGAGCGTGCATCACGCGGGCGGGAGCCAGCGTTCGACTTCAGCTGGTCTTTCTCTGCCATAACCTGCTTGGCCACGATGCTACTTCACCTTGCAATTCAAGGTGGACACTTTCTGCCTCCAGATCTGCTTCCATAGCCACTCTTAGCATCACTGGGGTCCTTCAACGAGTCTATTACACAAGACTAGCGAGGCAGCAGACCTCCTTCTGGAGAATGGGCCCCGATGCAGCCGTGGCAGCTGCCCCACAGAGATGGGCAATGGACTTGCAAATTGTCTGCGGCGTGGGCCAGCTAATTCAGAGAGCGAGAAGGACTGCTTGTATTCATTCTGCAAGAAACCCTCCCACACTTAGTCTGTTTCTCTACGAGGCTAATCGTCTCCACTACTGCAGAGCAGGACACCAGGTGACCTGTCTGCTGACCCCGATTCCTCAAGCAAAACCGATTTCTAATTGCCTTAGTTAGCAATGAAAGCAGGGGGAAAGTCTCCCCAGGAACCTCAGCACCATTGCCCTCACCCACCCCTCGCCCGCCCCTCACCCAGCCCAGGCTGTGCCTGCCAGCTCGAGTTCGGCCTGGATCTTCACCTTGGATTAAGTAACGTCTCACGGCTCCGTGGTCACACGTGCTGGTCCTCGTCTTCATAGGCTTTGGTCCTTACTTAGCACTTTCTATGGCCTTTGGCTCAATCTCAATACTGGCTCATTTAGTTTCTGGCTATTTTTGAGCCAAATACCAACACCCAAATCAGGCCCAGCAAATCAGAACCGAGACCCGGTCATGGACTCACTTTGCTCCGCCTCTGATGGCTACAGAAAGCATTTGCTTAGATAATATCTCTCCACTGTCGTCCCGATAATCTTCCACGAATAAATCCCGAACCTTTGACAAGGGGAAAGTTAAGAATGCTGAACGCATAAGCTACCTTTTGGGAGAGATGTGGTTTTCCCGACATCAAAAATCAATAATTCCATCCTCCATCAGCAAACGGATATCCAAATATTCAATTCAATTTTGACACCAGTTAGCTAACATTAATGGAAACACACAGGTTCAGGGATCCATCCCACGAGACTGTCCTGCCTTCAGATGTCAGCTGAAAGTGAGGCCCCTTGTCACCCACACTTCCACCCAGCCGATGTAAATTCAAGAGTTCCCCCAACTCCCTACTCAGTCTCTATAATTTGCTAGAACAACTCACAGATGTCAGGAGAGCACGTATAGTTAGAGGTTAAAGGGTACGACTCAAGAATGACCAAATAGAGGAGAGGTGTTGGGCGAGGGAGGTGGTTAAGATGTAGAGTTTTCACGCCCTCTGAGGGTGCACGATCCACCTGGCTCATCCAGCTGTTCACCAAGCCAGATGTTCCCCAAAGGTTTTTATGGTGGTTTCAGTGCCTACACACAGTTGGTTAAATCATCGGCCGGCTTCCTTCCTCTCCCAGGGGAGGTCAAGAAGTAGTCTGAACATTCTAGTCTTGTAATCGTCGCTTGGTCTTTCTGGGGACCAGACCCCATCTTGAAGCTATTTACTCCTCCCTCCCTCATGAGTCATCTCATTAGAATACAAAAGACACTCATCACTCAGGAGGGGTTTAGGAGCATTGTTTCAGGAATTGGGACAAAGGGCAAAGTTTTTTATCCTACCATAAAATCCTAATAAAAATTCGAACTCATGATGAATTCAACCGAGTCAATATTCCAAAGAGTGATCTGTGTCAGTGGGCATAAAAGAGAAACCCTTATCCGACTGGCAGGGGCCTGGGGTTGCAAGAACCAACAAGGGTCTCGGGCACCAAGATTCCCTGAGTACCCACGAGATATCAGGGGCCATTCGAAGCTGGGAGATTATCTCTGGGAACAAGGTAAAGCACCTGTCTGGTTGCAGGAAGCACGCGACACTCAAACTGTATGTTCGGGTTGCCTTAGGAGCCTCCTTCCAGCTGCAGAGCGAGGCATCTGAGCAGAAAAGGGTGAGAGAAAACCAGGAGCCAGGGGGGAAGAACCAGGGATGGAAGAAGAAAGCACCAGATCCATGAACGGGACCTAAGGGGGAGAAATGGGGCGAGTGACCTCACTCTGAGGGACTTGGAAGTCCAAAACAAATCTCAGTTCTCTCTATGCGAGAGGCCAAGCCACAGGATATCCATATGAGCTTTGCACACCCACCTAGATCTTAACTCGAGCACAGCCCAGAATGGCATGCCCCGCCCACCCATATGAAGTATGCAGTAACGTTGGTTAATACAATTATATAATTTCCAGGTGTACATTATAATTTAACATCTGTATATTCTGTTGTGTATTTACCACCCAAAGTCCAGTTTTCTTCAGTTACCATTTATTTTACCTCCTTTACCCACTTCACCTTCCCACTACCTCCTGTATTTGACCCCTTTACCCTGTCTACCTCCCCACTCCTCTCCCATGCCTGCATGGATATTCTTGTACTAACTCTCCATGCGTTGAGAAAATTGAGAGGGTCTTTTGTTTCTTGGAAACCAAGAATTCCTATCAACACCTTCATGCTTTCTGTGGCTTCTCAGTCCTGGTAATGCCAAGTTATGCTTGAGTCATAGAGAGAAGAAGAGAAAAGAATCAATAAAAAAAAGAAATCTAAAACAGACAGAGGGATATCAAGGAACTTGAGGAGCTAGCTTGCACTACTATTAATGGTGTGACTGTAAATAATCACATTTGATATTTGTATATATGCAATTATATATTGCATATATAATTAAATTATATATTGCATATATAAACAAAGAAAACGCCACCCAAAACAACCCTATCAACTGGCTTAGTAAAGAAATTTCTCACTTATACAAGAAGCCCAGGTATAGCAGTCAGGGATGAAGCCTCATTTATCTCCTTTTTTTTTTTTTTGCTTCTTTTTGGTGTAATGACTTCTTCCTTCAGGTGGCTTACCCTAGAATGTCATGTGATGGATTCTGGAATCTCCAAGGAGAGTGAGAAGGGCACTCCCTCACATCAGAGAAGATATACTCAACCCCAAATTCTGATAGGAGGAGCCTGTGTTCCTAAACTCTTTGTTAGTCAGATGATCAGGGTGACCATTATTGACTGTGACCATTTGAGTCCCACCCTGGGATGTGGGGGATTTTGTCTACCTCCTTGAGTCGCAAGAGCTGTATAGAGTAGAGCTGGACAGCTTAGGCACAGATAGAGTCTCTTAGGAAGAAAGAGTGATGGATGTCTTATCAGCATTTCACAGGTGAGACAGCTGAGACTCAGCGAAATTAAGTACCATGGTCACACAATACTCACCGACCACACAACTAAGTGGCAGATTAAAATATGTACCCAGGTCAGTCTCTACCAAAGCCTATGTTGAGTGCATAAAAGATTTTTAAAAAAAAGGGGGGTGGCAAGAGAAGAGAGAAAAAATTTGGAAGTGAGGGAAAGCAAGAAGTAAGGAAGTCACACGCCATCCCCCAGCAGGCCCCGCTCACACACCAGGGCCAGCATCAGAAGCAACTGTCACTGTGTGGTTTTCCAGCTCATTACTCTTTGGCATCAGTGAGTTCTCATTTGTGAGAAGAAAACAATGACTTGAAAAGGCTCATGAAGATTCTTGGACAGCAACGAAGGCTTCCCCAAACATCATTTCATTACATTTGGAGAAAAGTGAATCTTCTTTCTTCAGAGACGATCTTCGCTTCCAGATATATTAATTTACAAATGGACAGAGAACAAGTGTCCTGTACTCGGCTGAACTCCAGCTATTAGAGAAAGAAAATAGCTAAAGTTATTCAACTAAAGTCAAATGTAACAGAGATTTCCAAGCCCGACTTTTAAAGCAGGTTCCAGATTTATAAATTTAGTCTCTTAGTACTGGAGAATGGTAACATTTAAGAGAGAGGAAAGTGTCCCTCTGTCCTTTGGGACAACCTGGCCTGTGTCCTTTCTGCTGTGATATCATTTCCTGGGTGTCACAGGCAAAACTGAGCATTGCTGCTTGGAAGAAACTTTGGACTAGAAATGACAGGAATTCTTGGGTAATCCATTCTATGTAACTTGTCGTGGAATTGTCTCAAAGGACGTTCGGGCTCAATTGCTCTCTCTGCTTTATTTCGTAGGCCAGAGATTTGGGGTCCCTCAGCGTGAACAGTAGAAGTAGAATCCAGGGTAAATGTTTGTCATTGAAACCACGACCTCCCAGGATGCTTGTCATCTTATTTTCTTTTTCTATTATTTAAATTAATCAATAATTTTTCTCCAAAGAGGAGAAACGCATTTCCAATTTATTTATTTACCTGTCACAGTGCTTACAATTTCAACTCTACTAATATTTTAGAAAAATCTTTTCCACGGAATCCTAAAAAAGCCTCAACATTAAAACAGAAATCCACACAAACTACTGCCAATCAACATTTGTGATTCAATATGGAACCAATTTCCCATACGTGGTTTAGGTCTTCTCAGTTGAACCTGAAGGATGGAAACATTCATTCCTTTGATATGGTGAAGTTTCAGAGATTTTAGGAATTTTGGCACAGTCAAAAGATCAATGGAAAGATTATCAATGTCAGAATAATTACCTGAACCCCGGTTATCTCGAATTTAAATACTATAACTTTGAGTAAGTCAAGGCAAGTCTTTATGACTCATTTGTCTCATATGATGGTGAGTAACAAAAACTATTAATTACCTTCAGGTATAATTGGTCTTAAGTGGTATTGTTTGCCATGCTGTTGACACAGGATAGGGTCATGGTGAAAGTTAGTTCTTTTCTACCAGAAGGTGCTCTTATTTTTCATTTGGGCCATTTTTCACCCTGAAAAATACTTAGTAGAATATTTCTAGATTAAACTTAGAGGACTATACCCAAACAAAACTTCCTGTTGGTATCGGTATTTCAAAGAGAAGTCTGATTTTGTTCATATCAGAGTAATTTGTATTGAATTTACTTCAGTGGCAATAATCATTAAAATCCTGAAAAAAAAATTTCAAAATAGTTGGAAGACTTGGACAGGAAGCAAAAGTAGGCAAATATGATTCTTGAAATAAGAAAGGTAGATTAGACAATTTCACATTTAATTGGCTTTTACTCTGTAGAAATGGAGAAAAAATAACTCAGACATTAAAGAACAGAGTTACTGGGCAGAAGAAAATGGTATAAACTTAAGGCTGGAAATTGATGGGAAATAAAATGAAATGGAGGAAGCCACATTTGGGAAACCCCAGATTCTGCATACCAGTTATTTCTAAATTGTTGATTGATTTATAAACTTTGTATTTATGAGAAAGGTATCAAGGAATCACCAAGGAGCCCAGCAGAAACCAGCGGTTGAGGGCTAAAGAACTGAGCAGTTTGAGCAGTTACTCAGTATTGGGAATATATAATTTGGAGATAATGTTCCACTGAATTACAGAAGTTTTATAAAAATGATGGGTTTTTCACTAAAAACAAAGAAACATTATGTCATAAGAACAGGGACTAAACCAAGGTACTAAGCAACAAACAAGCAAACAAATAAAACAAACTGGTCTCAGAAAGACATAAATCTAATTCAAAATTATTTTCTAGTAAGTTAATTGCTTTCCAAAAGAAAAAAAAAATAACTGAACGTTATTTCAAGGAAGATAACAACATCCATGTGTCTGCATGAATTCACAATATTGTGTATATGACAATTCACTAAACATACTAAGAAGCAGGGAAATATAGTATATAATCAAGAGAAAATATAGTCCAGAGAAACAGTCTGACGGATGACTCAGGTGTTAGATTAGTAGAAAAAGACTTTAATAAGTTTCTATTAAAACTTTCTTAAACTACAAAAAAGAGCAAAAGAATCAGTAAACGTTTGAACATTATCAGGGAAAATATATAAAGTATAAAATAACCTACTGAAAATTTTGAACAAAAAAATGTAATATATGAAATAAACAGTGCAATAATGGACTTATAAGTGGTTTGAATACATCAGATAAACTATCGGTAAATCAATCAATATAAAGTAGAACCCAGAATTGAATGAGCATATTGAACACATTCATAGCCTCAGTAACATGTGGAACAGTATGAAACTGTCTACTACGCAAGTAATTTAAATCAAAGAAGGAAAGGAGGGAGAAAGTGGTGTGGAAAAATAAATGAAAAAATAAATAAATGCATCACAGGTCCAGGAAGCTCAGAAAATCACACACAGATAACATGGTTAAACTGATGCAAACAATAAATAAAGAGAAAACCTGAAAAGTAGCCACAGATGACTACATACTGTATGGAGGATTGTTTCACTGTGATATGCCAATGATGACTGACTTTTAATGAGGCACGATGGAGATCAGTGGACAATGGAATGCCATCTTTAACGTGCTGACAACAAATCTGTCAACCTAGAATCCAGTCAACTCTCCTTCGAAAATGAAAGCATAATTAAGATATTTCATATTTTTAAAGATCTGAGTAAATCCATCTCCAGCTAACTCATACTGTAAATAATAAAGGAAGTTCTTAAGAAACAGGACAATAATATTGGGTAAAATTTCTGATTTACATGAAATAAGAAAGAATGCCAGTAGTATATATGTGGCAAAATAAAACTTAAAATTTTAAATTCATTTTTAATATTTTTAATAAATAATAAAATGCCCATAGCAAAAAAAATGTGATATTTATAGCACAGGTAGAAGAAAAATGTATGACAACAGCATAAAAGATGTAAAAATAAATAGGAATTATGCAATTATATGGTTCTTGCCTGATATTTAAATTAATATAATTTTTAATAATAGACTGGGAGACATTATTTCAACAACTAAAATATTAAAACAATAAAATAAAAACATAGAGCTAGTAGGTTCTACCTAAGAAAAAATAATTATAATAAATAATTAATTTGAAAAAAGTTGAGGAAACAAAAAGCAAACAAAGAACAAATAGGACAAATGGAAAACAAATAGGAAGACAATATATTTAAATCTAACCATGCTGGCAATCACATTAAATATAAATGGTATAACAAGCCAATTAAAGGTAGATATTCTCATAATGCATTTAAAAAATGAACCAATTATATGGTTACAAAAATGCCACCCAATTTCAAATATGAAAGCACTAATAAATTAAAAAGAAATAAAAAAAATAAAAATAAAGCAACTACAAAAATATGTGAGATACAGCTAAAACACTGCTCAGAGGAAAATTCATAATTAAATTTTTATATTAGAAATAAAAAGTTATAAAATCAATTTTCTAAGCTTCTAGTTTAAGAAATTAGAACACAAGGAGAAAAAATCATAAACCCCACAGTAAGAAGAAGTAAAAACTAAAAGTTGTTCAATATAATTTAATAAGACAGGTTAGCAATATGAGAGATAAAATAGTAAGACATAAAGTTTCTGCAGTTCTATGAACATCAAGAGGATGAGAAGGAAATATAATACACAACTTTATAATGATAAATTTTACAATTTAAAGGAAAAAACAAATTTTTGAAAGACACAAACTATCAAAGCTTTTAAAAGAAGGAATTGATAACTGAGTGTTTCTAAATTTGTTTTAAAAATTGAGTAAAATTTTGACATTTCCTACAAAGGTAAATTTTACCAAATGTGCAATTCACAATTAACAACTCTACACACACTTTCTCAAAAAAAAAAATAGAAGATAAATAAACATTATTAAATTCATTTTATTAGATCAGAACTTCTCTGCCAAAAAGATCAGGTAAGGACATTACCAAAGAAAAGTCGATAACGCTCATAAACATTAGTGCAGAAATTTACAATATTTGTTTTGCAAATTAAATCTAGCAATATATAAGAAAGGGTAACACGACATGAGCAAGAGAAATTTATTTTAAGAATACAAGGTTGACTTAATATTTGAAAATAAATTACTGAAAGTTACCCTATTCACAGATTAAAATAAAAAAAATTGATCATCCTCAATACATGAAGAAAAAATAATTTAATTAAATTCAACAGCCACTCATAATTAACAAGAAAATCTTCCAACAAACTGGAAAATACAAGGAAACTTCCTCGATCTATAAAGGGCATTTATGAAAATTCTTTTGTAGTAAGTAAGTGCGTAAAGTAGTTTTTACTTAATAGTGGATTATCGGTAGGTTTGTTATAAAAATTAGAAATACAGCAAGAATATTTACTTTCAGTACTTCTTTTAACATTCTACTATATGTCCTTGCAAGTACTATGTCTGAAAAATAAATAAATGGCATCAAGATTGGTACAAAACAATTGGAATTATTTATAAATGACTAAATTGTTCACATAAATAATCCTAGGAAATCTGAAAAAATTAAAACCCTAAGTCTTCATAGTACATGGTCAAAATATATTTTTTTAAATATGAATTTCTATATACCAGAAATAAACAATTAGAAAATTAAATTTAAAATTACCATGTGTAAAAGCATCAAAGTCACAAAATGCATAAATGTATATTTTGTATAAATGTGCAAGACCTCTTCTCTGAAAACTGCCAAACATCACTGAAGGATGAGTTTGAGAGCCAAATCAATAGAGAGATGTACTTTGGTCTTAAATGGGAAGACCCAAAGTGTCTTCTAATTGACCTATGGATCTAGTACATTCCCAGCCAAAATTGTAGATCTTACTATTTAAAAATAGATATGCTGATTTAAAAATGTATATAAAAATGTAAATAATTTTAATGAAAATAATGAAGTTAGAGAACTTACACTCTCTGATTGAAAGTCTTTCTAAGCTAAATACACTAAACATCATTTTAAAGGAGTGAGAATAAACAAATACATCATTAGAATATAATAGGAAATCCAAAAATAGACCCACAAACATATGGTCAATTGATTTTTAGCCAAGTCATCAGCCAATACAGTTGGGGGATAAAAGTTCTTTCAACATATGATGTTGGAACAACTAGATAGCAATATGGAAAAATAGTGATTAAGGGAACTTATCTCACACCACCAAAAAAATTATTTTGGGATGGACCATAAAACTAAATGTAAGCCAAAATGCTAAAGATTCTAGAAGAAAACGCAAGAACAATCAATGCCATGACCTTATTTTTTAGAATGTTACAGAAAGCACTAAATATGAGAGGAAAATATCAACAAATTTGACTTTACCTAAATGAATTACAAATGGTCATCAAAAGACACCATTAAGAAGGTAAAAAGGCAAGCCTCAGAGTGGAAATAAAGTATTTGTCGTCCAATAAAATCCACCACACACCCGATAGAATGACTAAAATTAAAGTTGTTGACAACTCCAAATAGTGATGAGGATGTGTAGCAACTGGATATCAGGTATTTTAGGGGAATGTAAAATAGTACGACCATTTTGGGAAGCTTTTAAGCAGGTTCTTTAAATATTAAATATTCATCTGTCCTGTGAACTAAGTATTTAAGGGAGAGAAATGTTAGCATATGTCCACAAAAATATGTGCATGAAAATTGTCAAAGCAGCCTATAGATTATAGTGAAAAACTAGATAGGACACAGATATTTATTATCAAGAAAATAGATAAACAGACTTTGGCACATCCATAGAAAATTATAGAAGAATAAAAAATAACTAGTACTAAAAAAAAAATGCATGAATAACAGAAACATGATATTCAGTGAAAGAAACCAGACACAGAAGAGTAAATGTTGCATCATTTCTGTCATAAAGAAGTTCACTTGAAGTTTAGGTTCATTTAAGTGTAAGAACGGGCACGGCCAAGCTGTAAAGGTAACTGGAGCCTGACCGTGAATGGTCATGAGCAAATGCTCTGTGGTGGTGAAATGTTCTGTCTTCTTTGCTGTATCAATCATCTTCTTGCCAAGAAAAAAAACAGCACAAGAATTAGTGGCTTAAAATGCTGATACGGTTCTGCTCTTCGTGCGGGGATGGGTTGGTTCTGTGGTTCTCTGGTTCTCCATGAGCTGTCCTAGGGTGACCAGTTGTCCGCACTGGTTTCTCACACATGACAGACACAGAAGTGGGCTCCTTAGGGGATGAGCAGAGCCTCATTTCTGCTACATTCCGCCAGTCGGACTAAGTCACAAGGCCAGCCCAGATTTAAACGCAAGGGGAAGAGATCTCATCTCTTGATGGAGAAAGCAGCAGGCACATACAGGGTGAGGAGGCTCTGTCAGCAGCTCTTTGGAGACCATTTAATTCAGTTTAAGTGTGGGTTACAGGGGCGTACATATTTGTCAAAATTCAGCTAACTATATACTCTTAGAATCTATGCATCTCACTGTATGCAAATTCAAGCAAATATACAGTGCACTAGGCTATGACTACTTAGATTTCTCATTTTCCCCCTTTTTTAGCTGTGCATATGAAGAAAAGTAAGAGGGGAAAAAGATCTAATAAATGTATATCAAAATCCCTTCACTTCCTGAGTTTTTGTTTTATTGTTGTTGTTGTTGAATTCTCTTTCCAGAATCAATTAAATGGATGAAAGAAAGTCTGAAGATGAAAGAGAAAAATTAACATTGCTCATTAGGCCTTTCATACAACTGTTTGGAAGAGTTGTGATGTGTAACGTGGCTACTTGCACACACTCGTCAAAGCTTGTGGTAGTTGAGTGTTTTACCTTGTGCCGGGGTCAAGTTCAGTGTTTAGGCTCTGGAGATAGACGACTTGGGTTCAGCTCTACCACTCGCTCGCTCACTGTGTAAACTTGAGGGTGGAGTAAACGCTCTGTGCCTCGTTTCCCCCACCTGTAAAAAATAAATGATGCCACGTAACTGACAGAACTGTCACAGGAATTAAAAGACATCTTTGTGAAGAGGTTAGCCTGGCATCAGACGTGTGCTGTGGAGTCAGTGTGAACTAGTAAGAACAGAAGAGATAAAATCCCCCTGAATAATAGGCATTCCATAACTCAGCAGCTCTCGGCCTCCACCCCCTCCACTGGGACTTCCGAGTCTCACACACACACACACACACACACACACACACACACACACACCTCCCACCCCCGATCTGCTCTGTCTCTGCAGGGCGCCGTTAGCTGTAACTGGACCCTAACTATCTGAACTCTTGTCATCCTAAGATTATGTGTGAGAATGCAAAACCCCCTAAAGAAGACTCTTATCATTATTAGGGCTGTTTATAAGAAGATGGATTCCCCAGGAAAGGGTCATTTTCTAATCACTAGGCATTCAAGGAGCGAAGGCTTAATAACTTTTCAAGTTTTACTCCTTCATGTTGCCAGAAGGAAATGTGCTTCAGTTCTAGTTCACACATGCCACGTGTCTTTGCACGGGTCAGCCTTGCTACACCGTCATTTCCTCACCTAAAATGGAGATAATGATAACCATGTTTAAGAAACTGCCGTCCATATTAGTGGTGACATATATATCAAGTGCCTAGCCTATAGTGAACACTCTAGCTAGTTTTCAGCACCACACTTACATATGAAACCTCGATTGTATGTCAAGCCCTAGGCTGGAACTCACAGTCCACTGGGAATACAGCTATAGCAAGATATAATTACAATTCCGAATGAAAAAGTCGCATGGAGTATGAAAAAAATTCTACAAGAGCAACGAGGAAAACTGACTGCCAGAGTAATTATGAAGTAAAACTGAAAATTAAAAACAAACAGAGCTCAATTGTATTTGATTATTAAATTTAAAAGATTATAGCGGTGCTTGAGAAGCTCTCTGAGATGTTTGTATATGGTACAAGTGGAAATACAGACTTGAGATATGAAACCTGATGAAGGTTGTAAGAGAAAGAGAACCAATTTTGAAGTCAAAAGATTATGATTCTGGTATTGACTGCGACTTTATCTGCGTGAACTTGGATAATCAATATTCACCTCCTTTGCCTCCGTTACGTAATCTGTTTAATGGGAAGCAAACAGGCTCTCTTACCATGCTGGTTGTAAGAGTTATGTGGAATAATACACTTAACCTCAAAATAAAAGGCCCTTTGAAAGAAGAAGCAACAGGCACACATTGGAGGTCGAAACCAGTGGCTCTTCAGGAAGCATTAATTCAGGCAGAAGCCCCAACAGTGTTCCAATTAGAAGCGAAGGTGATGGGAATTCATAAGTGGGGCGATTACATCCCCAGAAGGAAGGCATCGCTCTTCGTGTGCAGATAATGTAACCTAGTGATGCTCATTCTAAACAGTGTTTTTTAGTTTTCAGTCCAGAGGCCATGAGTCCAGCAATCACTACAGCCGCCTTCTTGTTATCTTTGCAAGCAGCTCTTTGTGACACAAGGTTGCTTTAAAGCAGCTCTTTGTGACACGAGGCTGCTTGAGGCTCCGTCCGAAGGTTGTTCTGCTCTGTTTTAATATCCAGAGGTCTGAGACATAAGACGTGCAAGGCAGTTTCTCTGGAATGGCATCTCCCTTTTAAAATGGCTTTGTTTCTTTATTGTTTGGCCCAACAGAGAGCTGAAGGGATGTCTGGTCCCTCCTACTGAAATATGGCATGGGTCATAGCGTAGCTCTGATCCCTTTAGTTCCAGGAACCGAGTGACCTACCTGAGTGGCTTGAACCATCAGAACACTTTCATGATCTCACAGAGTGAGAAGTCCAAAGCCAGGTCAGTAGAGCTGACTGACTCGGCAAGACTTTGCCGTCACCAGCTGTCTGGTTTCGTCCTTCGTCTGCCTTCCAGAACTCACAACCTTGTTCAGAGGGGTCCAGCAGCAAGGGGACTTTCTCCTTCCTACCTGAAACGGGTCCTCCTATAACGAAGCAGCTTTCAAACCTTTTGCTCAGTTTATATATGCCAGCATTTTCTGTGATAGAAGCTAAGGCTGATCATTTAAACGTTAAGTATTTACTTTAAAAGTAACAAACTTATTTCATGCTGCGAAAGTAGCATTTTAATAATAAAAAAAAAAACATCATCTTTGCTAAACCAAAAACTATAGTTATTTTTTAATTAAAAAAATAGAAGTGGCATTGGTATTAGTGGACGACTGGGTGCCACCACCTTAATTCCTGCTAAGGTACAGTCTTACCCTTCATCCCTTTGCATCCTCAGTACACATGTCAACACAGTGGCAAAGAGACCTGCCATCTTAGTAGTATTGTGACAACAATGGTGCCATCCTTGAATCCAGGAAGCGTCGCATTTTGAGAGCTGCTGTGCATTTTAATAGGTTAAAAAAAAACGACAACCCAGCTTTAGTTAAACAAACCTCCTAACAGAAGAAATACAATTTTATAGTAAATGGTGGATTGAATAAATCTTATTAAAAACATGCTCTATCTGCTTTTATTTAGTATAAGACAATATTTTTTGGAAATTACAATCAACTATATTTTATTTATTAAAATATTAATAAATGATTATTGTGGAAATTCAGATAAATAAAAAAGTCAAGTTAAAACAATGTAAGTGATAATTCCCCCAAGTTGTTGGAGATATAAATCCCGTTAATATTTTAGCGAGCATCTTTTTTTTTCTTTCTGTGCATTTATACTCTTTTGCAACCTGCCTTTTTTTTTTTTACCTTAACATGGTCTCATGAACATTTTTTCATATCATCAAATATTTATGGGCGACATCACTCTAAATTATTCATTGCCCCTTTGACAGGACATCACATTCTGCCTGCAGTGCCAGGTCGCTCGGTGAGAGAGTTTTGAGAACCGGTGGCCTGGCATTTAGAAGTCCCCTGCGATGGCGTTTAGGGATGAAGCTGCTGCTTTGACTCCTTGCAGCCTTTCGACAACTACTAGCTACTCACGGACATCCTACGTCCCACCTACACATCCTGTCCTTGTCTCTGATTATTTTCCTTGCGATGGCTGCAGCCGCCCCTCTGTCCCTTTGCATCCACTTGGCTGGCAAAGAAAGCCTCCTCCAGATCTTTCTGACACCAGCTTCTCCTTCCTGGTACCCTTCTCATCCTGCCGCTAATCATCCTCTTCAAATGGGACTGTCTCCCCATTGCCCTCTGAATCCTATATTTCCATGACTCCCTCTAACTCCTGTTGTCAACCTAACAGCGTAGCCTAGACCTCACGGCTCTCTCCCGGTCCCCAGCCTTGATTCTCAGTTCCTTGTTAACCTGGACCCCCAACTCCAT
>PVKZ01006497.1:13703-34534 GCA_004027375.1 Macroglossus sobrinus | reverse complement strand
GGGATGACACTGCCCTGGTTCTTCTGTGGGGAAGAGGGTATTGAATGGAGGTAGAAATGGAGTATCTTTTGGTTGTCTCAACGACTGAGGGGTGCCACTAGAATTTATTGGGTGAAGGCCAGAAAGGCTAAATATCCTGCAAGCTTATATGACAGGGGGTTGTCCCGCTCAAAATATTCAGTGAGAAAACCTGGTAGACAAAGAATGAAAAAAAGTCATGAAAACCAAAAACTTTTCCCTTGGTAGAAATATTTTTAATATCATCACTTTCCTAAGATCAGATTTTAAGAAATCTTTGAATTGGGTGTGAAGGGGTCCTGTGTCCTGTTTCTGTTTTTCGATCTTACGAGCATATACCTCTTCTCTTGCACCCCTCCCTTCCACATACCCATGTCCCTAATTCCTTCATGCACAAGGCTGACACACCCAACTATAAACTAAGAAGCGGGATTTGATCAAAACTCCAGGCGGGAACCCTGGTCAGTGATTTGATCAGTGATTGCATCTACAAGAGGTCCGGCTCTGGTTAAAAGTGTAGACAGGAGTCAGAGATTTGGGAGAATACAAATATCTCATTTGGGGATCCAAACCTCTTGTCCTTGGCTGCATTTGGTCTACACTCTAACTGCTATGATAAGAAGCAAGTAAAGCACACGTGTACAACTGATGACCCATCTGTAACATCTTCAAGGGCGTCTGAGATTCTAAAATTTAAACATTTTGAGAGATATGCTAAAAAAGGAGATGACAATATACTCCACAAAATAATAATATTCTTTGTATTTTAAGTTTCTAATGATCATGTTTATAATAGTGTCCATGTTCATTGTGAAAACTTCAACTACTGAAAAGTACAGCAAGAGAGCACAAACTTACTGCCGTTTCGAGATGCAGAAATGGCATCATAAATATGGGGGTGGCTAGCCATTCAGACGGCTCTCTGCTCCTATCCACAGGCCTCAGCGGAAATAAACAGACAAAAATCATTTTAAATGACTTAAAAGAATTGAAGTGAAACTAAAGAAACTGCTAAACTTCAGATAAATGTTTACTCATCACGAGAAATATTTTTAGTTTTTCTAATCCTTTAAGGTTAACAAAACCTAAAGACTATTTGGAAAAAAATTAAGAACTTAGAATCTTTTAAAAAATTTCTAGATTTCATATTTAGCTAGTATTGTTTGCCTCCTCACTAAGAAAAATAAGAAAATTGGTTTTCTTATATTTTTATCAATTTTATTAATGTTTTTATTTTTGCTTTGCTAAAGTTTATACCATTTCATTCTATTCTTTAATTGTAATTTCACAGTTGTCCTATTTTTCTATCTCTACTGAGAGAATATTTATATGTAGCTTATTATTTATAAATTTGTATGCTCTCTCTATATATTTGATATATAAAGGAATTCAGTGATCACTACTTTTTAAATCATTGCTTATACATTTCTAAGTTTTTTATTGTATTTCATTTTGCAAGTGACATTTTATCACACACACATATACATAATTCATGTATATCTATGCTTAAAAGGGCCCATAGGTGCCCTATTCCTTGAGTTACTCCATGTTTGACGATGCCTACATATCGCTTAAAGACAAATTTATTCATTCTTCATATATTTCCAGAGTGTCTAATGAACGCACTCCCAGAGCTAAGATGTTGACAAAGACTAAAGCATCTCTAAGGATCTCTCAAAACTTTGCACTGAGACATTCAGAATCTCTTTCGAATCACAATAACCATCACTGGAAGAGCTAACATATTAGGCTTTATTACGTGTGGCAGCCAGCCTCCTGGGCAGCCCTCAATGATCCTTGCCTCTGGTGCTCACGGAACTGACCTGTGTAACCAGCAGGACATTGAATGATGGCCTGTGACTTGTGAGGCTAGGTTATCGAAGATTGTCCCTTCAGTCTTACACTCTTGGGTCACTTACTCTGGGGAAAACTGCTGCCATGTCATGATGACACTCGGGCAGCCTTAGCAGTTTCTCATGGAGAGGAGCTGAGCCCTCTTGCCAACAACTGACTGGGGATCGGTTTTGAAATATAACCCAGTAACTGAGAAATGTATGTGCCCAGCCCTGTGGCTCACTCTGTGGGGACATAGCTGAGAAGTACTAACCAATATTACCTTCGAGGAGGTTTAATGTGGAGACAACGCAGGAACAGAGTCAGAATCGGAAAGCAAAGTAAGGAAGTACTGAAACAGTTGAAGTGCTCCATAATTAAATTATTTGGCTGTCCTTAGCAAGGACCTCTCATTTGCAAGGCCTGTAGCCTGAAGGATGTGAATTACATGATCCGTGTTCTCCAGAGAATGAGAGATGGTTAGATACATAAAAACAATATAGGATGCATTATTTGAAAAATTCCCATGGTGGAACCCATAGCTTGGCTTGCTCAACCCTCCTTGTATAGTAAGGGCACCTTATACCCAAGAGGCTGGAGAGTTAAAAGCCAAATTTCTCAGCAACCCTTGCACCTAACGTTTTATAATAAAATCAGGCTTGGTCCATTAGCGGCTTTTAGGCAAAATTTAGAAGGTGGAAGGAAGTAAAGCAAAAGTCTTGTTCTTTCAGCTGTTTTCTCATGAAAGTAAGGTAATGCACATATGTTGTTTTCTGTCATTCAGGGCTCAGTCACCAGCTTTGTGGGGTTCAAGAGGCAGCAGCTACAGTGACTTCACGATTCTAGCTTCCTAGCTCCTGGAGGGGTCCTGAACTCAGAGGCTTCCGTGGTGGCCTCAGGGGCACTAGCTCCTGAGGCACATCAGTTTTGTAGTGTCCCAGGAGTCATTTCTGCCCCAACCTAGAAAGCTTCCTCCTACAGCTCGGCCCCAAATTTTGTAAACCCCTAAATCCTTGTGTTAAATCTCTTTCTGCTTAAAATGCCTGTAGTGGTTTTAATGTAGGGAGGAGGCAAGAGAATTAAAATATTAATAAAGCCACAATCAGAAACAGCAATATGCTGATCAGCCCTGCAGCCAGGCCAGGAGGACACCTGCAGAACAAAGGGACATTTCTACTGGGCTTGCTAGCAACCCATTCCCCACGCCTGCAAAGGGGAAACAAGAATCAAGAATCATCCCCTATGGCTAAACCTTGGGGAACCTATAGATTAAAGGCCGGGAAGTGCCAGCCAGAGGGCTTTTAGCACCACATACTCTTCTTCCTCACTGTATGTCCCTATTAAATGAAACTGGAACTAAAGAATGACATATAAATTGAATTCCCTGAACACTCAGGGTCCCTCTCAGTGCCTTTACTCTGTCCCTCTCACTGATCCCACTCACTGCCTTTCCACATCCCTCTCAGTGCTTTTACTCTGTCCCCTGACTTATTGCCTTTCCATGTTCCTCTCACTCTTTGCCTGAGAGGAGACCACACTCTGTCCATGGGGTGTTACCCCTTTTCTAATAAACTAACTTTGATGTGTGTGTTGAATTCTTTCTACACTCTCCACCAAAGGACCCTCTTCTCTCAGTACAGGGCTTGGTCTCCCCACTCCAACTTGGGAAAATTTGCTCTGTTCTGCATCAGTTTCTGTCTTCTGTTCTAAACCCTGGACAATAGACGCCATAAAAAAGGAACAAGTGTTAAAAGATTGGGGCAGGGACAAGTGGAAAGGGGTAATTAGAAAGGAATTCTGGGAGGCGGTGACTTTTCAGCATAAAGGAAGAAGAATTTTAAACAGCACAGAGGAAAGAGGAGGGCTCCCTGGTGGGAGTGATTACAAAAGTTTGTTTCTCTTTCCTCAAGTTGGTACCTCCCTATCAACATCCATCCCTCAGCTGGATGGATTATAGTTTTTATTAAGGCCTGGACTGGAATAAATAGTTACTTGGCATGTCTGTTTGTTGTCACTGGGAAGTGTGTTATTTCAATATGGGATTCAATACCCAGAAAACAGATTCTCATGGAACTCCTCATGGATCCTGAAAAGATAAATACATCTGGAGAAGGCAGTGCTTTTCCTTTCCTATTGCCTTCCTTCATCACCCAGCTGGAAACTGCAGGCTGCTGTCTGGGCTCGGCTCCTGATCACCTATCTCCCTGGGGGAGCATAAAACAGAGGGACCAGGTGTTCTCTGACATGACAAATCAGAAGAAAAATTACTATAGTGGGAGTAAAGAGACCTGGAATCTAAATTTAGCTCTGCTGCCTGCCAGCTGTTTAACCTTGGGCAAGTTTAATTAATAACCAAATCTTTACTATCTTGTGAATCTGCCCACTTTTGTCCATTTTTAAGGCTGTGACCTTAACTCAGACCATTATCATTTCTCCTGTTATAACTCCTGTTATCTGTGCATGTTCCACAGTCCATTCTTCTTGGTGCATCCAAAGTAATCTTGTTAGAATGCAAATCAGGTCATATTGCTTAAGACTTTTAAATGCTTCCCAGTGTCCCCAGGATGTGAAAACTCCTGGGCAGGACATTAAGTCTGATTTGGTCTTAGTGGGCCTCTTCACCTTCCTCTCCAGAAGAGGTTGTACTTTAAGGTGAACTAGAACCAGCGGTTCCCCAAATGGGGTGTTCATCCCAAGGGCACGTAAGACAGTCTACTGAGGTGTGGGTAGAAAATATTAGAACTTCTATGTATATTTTTTTCTCTAAAAATTAAGAATTAAGCTTTACTACCATTTAACATAAGGCTTAGATCATCTTTCAAGTTGTCACATGTCACGTATGAACCTTAAGTACTGTGCGAAGGTCAGTATCGCAGTGGTTGAGAGGTTGGTGGCTGCCTGTGTAAGTTCTGGAGCCAGACTTCCTAGGTAAGTATTTTATTACTATATAAGTGCTTTATTACTATCATCATCATCATCATCATCCTCATCCTCATCATCATTCTGGCAAAGAGTGGAACTCCCATGATACAAAAGAATTTATACAAAATGGACAAGAGGATTAATAAGATTCTTGCAGAGGCTTCAGATTATAAAGAAAGATTGATTGATGCAAGCCCAAATGAATCACAAGAAAGTAGTGGGGTTATTGCTTCCTTGGTTCTGATTATGACATCATCACCAGCCACATTAGGAAGTAAAGGCAATGATAACCTAATGAGCTATGATGAAAATTAGCCCCCCGCCAAAAAAAAACAAAACAAAACTGTGCAGTCTACTTTAAAAAGGATTTACATTCACTATCCATTAAAGATGACCTGTACCTAGTGTGTATTATGCCCTGACATATTGGCTATCATATAATTTACAATGAAACAAACATATTGGGGGTACCTGTTGAAAAATATGTTTCTGATAGAACTGCACAATAAAGAATTTGGAGTCTACTGAGCTAGGCACAGACTGCAAGGACTGGCCCTAGATCCAATATATGTCCTTTGGCCTAATGCAAGAAGGTGGACTTCTTGGTTATTAATGCCTCTAATGCATTTATAAAGTAAGGTTGTTACTCTACAGTATGTTTTCAGTGGGCTTTGAAAAAAATAGTCTTTGAAATTTAGAATATTTTACCTACAAAATAATTTGATTTGGATATTTACTCAGAATAAAAGAAAAAAGGTAAATATTATATGCTATATAAAACTATGTCACCAATAGGGTGGGTTGTGGCAGCCTGCACCCACATGACGGTGAAAGGCCTCCTGATATTAGGACCAATTGGGTCATACACCAGTTTCATCATTTAGAATCCAGCAAGCAATGCCCTTTGTGCACCACAGTCATTCTTGAAGTAATTTGTTTACCCCGGCCATCAGAACACAGTCAATAAAAGGTAGGGGTTGACAAAGTGGCACTATATAGGCAACAGAGGAAAATTGGAAAAGTGAATTGTAGGTGGTGAGTGAGTAGCAATAAATAATCAGCTTATTCCCACTGCAGAAATGTCTGTGACCAGAAGAAAATCTGACCAGTGGAAAATCTGAATCAGACAAAAGTGGGCCACTTAAATCTGTATGAATACATTCAAGAGTGAACATGTTCCAATTCTCTAAGCATGATGGCTTTTTATAATACCTGGTTTTGTTCAAATCATGTCTGCTGACACTTGGACACTCCCCAGTTACCTGGCATCTGAAATTATACCATTAGTGATTCACTCCTTGGAGTTAAACATAGACCTCTTCCTGTATTCTCTTTTGAAAAATCAAGCACTCCTGGAAAGAGTTAGCACATCGAGTCAAAGATCCCTTAGCATGACTTGGTTTATTAAATGGTTCCACCTGTGGGGAGAGCTCTGGGACAGTATCAGGGCTCTAGGCATCCTGGGAGGGGGTAAATGAGGGGGTGGTGAGCTGCTGAGGTTTGGGGAAAGAGTAAAGGCAGCGAAGGAGAGTGCCAAAGCCTAGCTTTAATAGTTTTAGTTTGAACAAAAAAAGAATCTGATCCTAACCCTTTATTTCAGGTCTAAAACAGACTGTCAACTGCTAAGTTTATCATGATCTTCTGAACTTGGGTGGGAATCACATCTTTCAGAGTTAATTCAGTATAACATTCAAAGGACTCTGAAAAATACAGTCAACCCTCAGTTTTCAGTGACCCTGCCATTGGCTTTTTGATGGGTAATCTGAAATACAAATCACAGCACTCTATGGGCAATTACACCCATTTTCTTATCGATTATGGACAAACAAGAGATAGGAAGGTGAATTTCTAGAAAGAAGAGAAAAATCTTCTTTAACACATGAAACCATGATTAGGATTAGCTGTCATACACTGCCCACTGTTACCGTGGATGACTGAGCAGTGCCATCCTGACGGAATCTTATTGATGATTTTATTTTTGATATTTACCTCCCTGCTTGTTGAGCAAGCTGACATATCTGTTCAATAACATCCCCTTCACACACACAACAGATTGCTTTTGTAGATTCAGTGAAAAAGAAATCAAAGTCATTGGACAAAAATGTACTTTTTTGATAGAAGTTATAAATCAGTTGCTAACTTAATTTATCAGTCATTTTTATCTTGATTTAAAAAATTTCTTTTCGGAAATAATAAGTTTAGCTAACTAAAAAGACCAGGTGCCTAATTGACTTGGCTGATTGTGTTAGCAGATATTTGCTATGACATCAATTGACTAAACTAACGGGCATTTGAACAAGTTCAGTCAAAATGTTTGAATCCATCAGTGGGGAGTGTCAACCAGTTTTTGCTCTGGAGAAAGCACTCAAGTGCTTTTTTTAAACACGAGGTGCAAGTCGTTTGGCCTCAGGAATTAAGAAATAAAAAGCTGATCCTAAAGGAGAATTCTTTGGAAGAACCTGAGTGATTTGTGTCTTCTGATCTCTTGACTGGACTTGAGTTTTTCAAAGAAAGATCAACCTTGTTCCTCTCTTACTGTGTAATAGAGCAGTTACACTACAAACATGTACACTGTCTTCTTTAGGCATTTGGAGCTGAGATCAGTTGCCTAGAGAGGGGTGGAAAAAAGCCTGGGAAAGGAGGAGATGGCTCTTCCACTCATCTGTGTTAGGTGATGCAGGTGCTTCTGTGTAAATGTATTTTGATGACCTCATGCTTTTTATTTCTTCACAGTGCCTCCATGTGGCAGGTTGGGCTAAAGCTCGGAGAAACTAAGTGACTTGCTCAAGGTCACACAGCTAGTTAGTTGGTGGCCAAATCAGCAGGACTGGGTAGGTGTGGATACATACCCTCTTCTGCCTTTTGCATCAGACCACGCAGTATTGAGCTAATACCTTCGTGGAAGGCAGGCAGGTTTGGTGGAATAAGGGACACATGAAGAGTGATAAAGAAGGAAGCTCTGGAGCCAGATGGCTGAGTTTGAGTCTTGGTGTCCCCCAGCTCTGCCCCCACTTCCCAGCATTATGTCTTTGGGCAAATTACAGGGCCTGAGTTCTCACATCTACAAAATGAGGATGGTGATAATATCGACCTGGGGCCAGTTTCATTGGCAATCGACCGTGCAACTGCATATGGCCTGTGCTTAAAAGGGCCCCAGGCTTGGGGTTTGGCACTCTACTATTGCCATCTTGACATTCTTAATAATTCAAATATCTTCAATTATTCAGTGAAGCCCCATAGGGCAATGGATCATGAGTGGGGAAGGCTTGGATCCTTGGCTCATACCTAATTCTGCCTCCTGCTGCCACTTCCTGTTCTTAACTATCTACTCCCTTCCTCCTGGTGCCCATAGCCCTGCTCAGCCTCTCCCTCCTCACCCCTCACCTGGGCACTGCTGCTCCCCTCTGTGCACAGGTGTGCCTAGGTATCCATGCACAGGTTTGGGGAGGGTCAGAGTTAGATAACCTACTCTGCAGCATCTTAGTCCACTGTGGGTACCAAGCACCTCTTGGAGCAGAGGTTGCAGTGTTCTGGGGATTGTTGACTCATAGTGGGTCAGAGTGGAGGGACTGTGGGAAAGGCAACTGCCTGGATCAACTCCTGTAGTCTGGTTGGGGCACGGGGTATCTGTCAGTCTGATGGCTGATGGGATGGGAACCTGGCAGCCAATGGGCTTTTTGTGGGTTTGGTGAAAGGGATGGTGGGGCCCTGGGAGCCTGTGGGGGTCTACACTGGCCTGGAAGGTCTTCCAGGGCCCCAGGAAGTATAACATTAAATAGCATATAAAAACACCATGGCAGGTTAAGAAAATGAGAGAATTAATAGTGGAGGTAGGGCAGGGGAGAAAGGGGTGGGGGGAGAGAGAGAGAGAGAGAGAGAGAGAGAGAGAGAGAGAGAGAGAGAGAATATCACCTAAAGAAGAATTAAAAAGTTCTTATAATTTTGTACCTTTAACTGTACTTTTCTCTTGCATTTTGAACAAGGATCTCCAATTTTCATTTTGTCCTGGGCCCCACAAATTCTGTAGCTGGCTCAGAATTTACCTCAGGGCTACAGTAAGGTTTGGATAAGTAGGCACCTTGAAGTGCTCAGAACGGGGCCTCGTGCGGGTCAGCAGCACTTGGTGCCTTTGGAGAGGGAGGGCCATAGTCATGCTCCATGGGGGTGTCCCTCTGCCCATTAAGCCAGAACAAAAGAGAGAATGATATCCTCTCTCCTGACATGCTTCTTTAACTTGGGCCAAGTATTGAGAGGTAACTACTCCTGTAATAGAGCAGGTCATGGCCAGGCATCTTGCTGAACCTAAGTGGAAGGGAGCAGGGGGAGGATGTCATGTGGTCACATCCGTGCGATTCAGCTCGTTTCCAGCATGATAATGAATTCAAGAATGAGCTTTTGAAATGAACTCTTGATCAGGAGGGAGGTGATAATTGTGCCGGTTATTAGCGATTACTCCTGGATGGGGTTAAGGGTGTGAGCCATAGAATTAAATGAATTTCCTTTGAAAGTTCTGCTGTGCAAAGTAAGAGATATAAACGCTACATTACACATTTAAAATACCTCCAGGGTTTGGTTTATAGACTCGTTTATATTTATATATTTATTTGAGTGTTTATGGTTTTCTCTCTGTCATTTTCACGTTGATATCTCTATACTCATTATGGTTTTATGGCTGCTTTTTGGAAATCAGTGGCTGCACACACCAGTGCATGATTTGATGAGACAAGGAGATCCAGCAAAGGAAAACAAATTTAATATTGTAGTTGGGGGAAGAGCCTTCCCGTGGGGTAAGAAAGTTAGAAATGAAGCTCGAGGTCTGTACACGTTAGTTAGGATCTTGGGAAGTTATTGCTAGAAAGCAGCTGAGGGATGGTTTGGTCCCACCCGTCCTTGGAAAGAGGAGGAGGCAGAGGCTGTGAGAGGTGGAGAGATGGACCACATGGCTCACAGCTTATTGTTCATAAGTCAGTACGAGGGTCCAGGTCTCCCGATGGTCAGTGCCACTCCAGACTCATTTTCTTTTCCTTCCAATATACGAGGGGTAATTTCCATTGAGCACAGTGGGCAAAACATCTAGAGTCCATGATATTTTTAAGGGCCCACAAAGATGCTTTAATTTCTTTTAAAATCAGAAAAAAAATTGCACATAATCCATCCTGCATTATATTCATCTTGATACCAATGTAGTCATAAAATATAATTTTTAAGACTTTTTTTTATGGAGGAAGGGACCTATGAAAGCCAAGTGCCTAGGGCCCCTGCAAATCATAATGTGGCCCTGCCGATGGAGACTCCCCAAGAGAGCCATGGAAGATACGCGGGGAAGCGAGGCCCCCGAATCAGCCCCACTCCACTATGATGCTGAAGTTCAATTCCTTCCCCCTCCTCATCCCCTTTCAGGCTCCTGTGTCTCAAATGTCTTTTCTTCTATCTCTCTGTAGAGAGGTAATTTCAAAGAGGGCATTCTGAGTGTATATTATGATGGGTAAGGAGTGACAGAGATCACCTACACGGGCAAATCCACATTGAACAGCAAACCTCTGTTGACTCAGTTTTGATCAGAAGGCACTAGAGGATGCTCCAGGCCTTAGAGACTCCACAGTGTGCGTGAGTTATAGCTGCTGTGTAAATGTGTGGATGGCCCACCTATAGAAGGTTCCAGTTAGTAAAATGCAAGATGTGTTGGGTGTCTCTGACTGGGTGTGTATTGAGGGGCGGGCACCTCCCCAAACCTCAGCAGTCTGCGAGGCTCCTCAGTCTCGGTAAAAGAGATTGTCTCTCACTGCTGTAGACTGAAGGTTTGTATCCCCAACCCTCCATGTCCATATGTAGAAATCCTAACCCCCCATATGATGAAAACTGGAGGTGGAGCCTGTGGGAGGTGATCAGGTCATGAAGGTGGATGCCTCATAATGGGATTAGCGCTCTTATAAAAGAGACCCCAGAAAGCTTCTTTGCCTCCTCTGATAAAGGCGCATCATAAAGATGGCCATCTATGAACCAGGAAGTGGGCTCTCACCAGACACTGAATCTGATGGTGCCTTGACCTTGGATCTCCAGCCTTCACAACTGTGAGAGATAAATGTTTGTTGCTTATAAGCCACCCAGTCTACGGTGTTTTGTTATAGTGGCCTGAACTAAGACACCCAGTTACTCAGCCCCCTCTTTCTCTCAGACCTCACACAATGCATGAGCAATTCTTGTTAGCTCCACCTCTGAAGTACATCTAAAAATGGCTTCTCATAACCTGCCAGATGGAGCCCAACACACCATCATCTCTCCTGGGTTATGTGAGTAGCCTCTGCACCAGGACCAGTTTCTCCGATTCCTGCTGTGTCTGTCTTCAGTCCAGACTGAGCAGCCTGAGCGGATTTGGACATCCAGCATGAGTTCCTCCCCTGCTCGAGACCCCTCCAGGGACTGCCCAGCTCACTCAGACAAAGGCCGAAGCCCTTCTGCCACCCACTTGGTCTCTGTGACCTGGCCTCTGGCATTTTCTCTGATGTCATCTCCTTCCCCTCAATTCCTCTCCTGTCTTGAGCATGCCAAACCCACCCTTCTCCAGGACTTTTGCACGTGCCATTCCCTCTGCTCACAGCATCCTCCCTTGGTTAGTCATGGCTCCTTCTCAGAAAAGCATTCTTCAGTCACGTCTCTACTATAGCAGCCCCACCCAACTTTTCCTCGGAGCAATCACTACCACCTGACACTCTAACATAATCCATTTGTTTCCTGTCTGTCCCTCCTACAGAGATGAAGCCCCCAGGGCAGGGACCATGTCTTATTTACTGTTTTATGTCTAGGCCTATAGCAAATCACATGTTCAAATAATATTTGTTGTACGAATAGATAAAAGGCTGGAACTGCAATTTATTCTTTAAAAATGTCTGAACATCTGCCTGTATGGGCAGGCTTTCTATTTTCATCCCAGATTTAAATCTTCAAATCCTGTTGATTCCTCCTCATCTCATGGGGGCCTCGGCCTAGTTCCATCCTTTAACTTTTTCAAGTCCTTTCCGGAAATAGCCAGGTAGCTGGTCTCTCCACCTGTCCTCATGTTGCTAATAAAGGGAATTTCTAGGATATAACTTGAGCCTGTCCCTCCCCTGTCGAGAACCCTGCAGAGGCTCCCTGCAGCCTTCTGGGTGGACAGTGCTGCTCAGACTGGCATCCAGCCTCCCTCCTCACCCCGCCTGCCTTCCCCTTGTTGGCTGTAGCCATCTGTGCTTTCTCAGTTCCTGAAACTGGCCCCACTGTCTCAGGCCATAACTTTTGTATACCATAAATTATTATGACACTATTATTGCTCAAACAGTTCTCAAATTGACAGGGAAGGGAGAGGGAGAGGAAAAAAATCACTCCCCACCCCAATAAATTTCAGATGCAACTGTGGGAAGAGAAAGAGAAGAGCATTGCTGAGAGAGCTGGAGATGCAGTGGAGGGGCCAGGATAATGCTACTGGCAAACATTTCATCCATTAATGCAGCCAACATTCATGGAACACACAATGTGAGCCAGAGGGGTGCTGGGATGGGTGCTGCGGGGAGGTGGTGGTGCAGAGGTGAGGTGCTCATCAGTTTGTGGTGGGGGCAGATAGTAGCCAGATAGTTATGCCACAGAGTGATGAGTGTCCTGGCACAGGGAAGTAAGGATGGTGAGGGAGCCCAGAGCGAGGGCTACCCACACCTGGAGAGCTATGGGTTAGTCTTTGATGGGGAATAAGAGGTGGTGAGGCGAGACATGGGGTCAGAGGACAGCAAAGGCCTTGGTGCTGAGGTAGAGCTGGTGTGGTCAGTTCTAGTATGATTGCAGCAAAAAGCCTAAGGTGACAGACAGGTGAGAGGGTAAGATGGGCAAGTCAGGAGTACACAGCTCAGCAGGTAACCTGTGGCAGCTGGGGGAGGGGTCTTAGAATGAAAGGGCTGGTCCAGGTGCAGAGCTTAGAAATACACTCTCTTGGTCATGTGGATCTGGAGGCTGGGAAAGCAGCTGGGAGACCACTGCAGGAACTCGCCCAAGAAGTGAGAAGCAGTAAGAACACGTACAACCTGTCCTGGAGACCTGTTTGAGGTTTAGATGGCATTGGTTGGCGGACAGCTCAAGGCCATTCTTGTAGACAGGGACACTAGAGAGCCGCTTAAGGAGGGGTGGCTTTAGGCGGTGGTAGGTGGGCCCGACCGTAGAGGAGGTGGAGGCTGAGGGGTGGGGAGGGCAGAGCAGCTGATGGTCTGTTTAAGGCGTCAGTTGGCTGTGCTACAGTCCTCCCTTACTCACGTGAACATTAATCTGGGTATTGGTGCGAAGGCATTTTGTAGATGCAATTAAAATCCATAATCAGTTGACTTTAAGAAAGGGAGATTATCCTATATGATCTTAGGTGGGCCTGAGTAAATCAGTTAAAAGTCGTTAAATCAGAACTAAAGCTTTCCTGAGAAAAAAGAAATTTTACTCGTGGACAGTAGCTTCATCCCATGCCTGAGAATTAATTACCTATGAATTTTGGACTTGCCAAGTCAGCCAACCCTCAAAATCACATAAGCCAGTTTCTTACAATAAATTAATCTATATCTCTCTATGTCTGTCCATCCGTCTGTCCGTCCATCCATCATCTCTCCTACTTTTCTGGCTGACCCCTGACTGATACACCAGCTGTGAAGGAGAGCAAACCCAGCCCCTTGCCTGGGCAGGCCTCTTGGTTTCGTCCAGCCATGTCACTCCCCAGGTGCCTCTTCCTCTGCCCCTTTTGTGAGGAGCCTCATGGAGCAGCAGGCAGCAAAGAGGGTCTGTCCAGGGAAGAGAAGCTCGTGTCTGCCCACCTTGTGCACACGTGCACACAGCTCAAACAGTAGGACTGACTCCTGCCTCTCAGGGGGACCTAAACCAAACCACCCAAGGCGTCTGACTTTGTAAATTTTCCTCTTTCTCTTATTCAACTCCTGGGCAATTCCCTTTGGGTTTAACACATCATGGGAGATGCCCGTTCTGGCATCTTTCCTTCTCTTTTAATTCTAATATCTCCCTGTTCCCCAATAAGGGTTTGAAATACAACCACTGTGTTTTTAATGGAGATCCTGCTTTATCTGCATTTGCCTCCATTAACCAAAATCAATCTCAGGAGTCCTGTGGGTGAGATCAATTTTGTTCCAGGTAGCTGTGCCAGTTTCCACTGCTTCCAATAGCATTTCAAACTTATCGCGAGCACTTGGCAAGCCAAACATTTCCACATGGTTTACCCACATTAATTAATTTAGCCTCATGCCACCACGGCGAGACAGGAGAGTACAACTGGGGTGCATAGGGAGAGTTTAAAGGGGCGCTGGAGGGGAGAGGGTCCTTGTGAACAAGGAGCAAGGCGGGTGGGTTGTCCTCCTGGAGAAGATGCTTTCCTCCCACCCACAATGGGTGGTTTTCTTTTTCTTGGATGAGATCTGCACTGCTCAGCAGGAGGAACTCCAAGAAGCATGAGCAGCAGAGGTCCCGCCATCCCATTTCTTCACTGCCTTTATGAATGTTGCGGGGCTGAATCCTTCTTTATGAATGTGCTGGGGGCTGCCTGCTCAGCCTGATGCTGGTTCCCAAGGCCTGAGTCAGGTGAATCGAACAAGGATGCTGCCTGCAAGACCGTAGAGTGTCGGGGAGTGGGAGGCTGGGACGAAGGGGAGAGGATGGAGGCTGCCACTAACTGGGTGCCTAGTTCCACACCAGGAAATGTGCATCTTTCTTGGTCCTGAGACTCATAGCAACCATGCTAGGTAATTATTACTACTTTCTTATTGCAGAAAGGGAAACTGAGGCTCTGCCTGACTTCAAAGTCTTTGCTGTTTCCTATACATGTGATATCTATTACAGGGAAGAGAGACCCAGCTGCAAAGCTTGAAAGAGGCAGTGAGGCCCTGTGGAGAGTTCCCGGTTTCTAGCCTCAACCACATGACTTTGGGAAATTCACTTAATTCTTGAGTGCCTAGTTAAATGGTTTAGTGCAGTGGCAAAAATTGTGGGGGTTGAAGTCAGCCTGTCTTATGTTCTAGAAACTTCTATGCCACAGCTTAAAAAAAAATCTGTAATACCTACCTTAGAGGGTTATTGATGAAATGAGACATTGCATCTAAAGTGCTTAGCACAGTGCAGGCCATATTGTTGAATGCTAAATAACTGTTAACTCTTATTAATTCCTCATACAGAATTGTGGAGATCATTCCTTCAGCTCATTTTAATGAGTTCCTGCTTTTTGTGTGTCATTGTGTTTGATATTATAATAGATATACAAACACATTGAAAGGGTGTAAAGAATACTATTCTTTTTATAATGCAAGGACATAGTTTTAAAAGGTGGTTGTGCAAGTAGGTAAAACTGTTGAAATGGTTGAATAAATGAGGTGGTCAGGTTCGGGGATGATTAATGCAGAAACGTTTCATGGAAGACTACAAGTCTGGGCAGTGTTTGGAAACAGACAGGTTTTGGAAAAAACAGTAATTTCTAGAGGCAGAGTGAAGTCTCGCAGAGGTGAGAGAGGAGTGTGTGTGTGTGTGTGTGTGTGTGTGTGTGTATTGTCTCTGTGTGTGTCTATGTCTATGTGCGTGTCTTTGTGTGTATCTCTAAATGCACATGTGTTTGCATGTGTGGCACGGAGAGGGATGATGGACAGATGCCTGGAAGGAGCCTGTCCTGATGGGTGAGACCACCGCTGAGGGCAATGGAGTCAGGGCAGTGCTGAGCCATGCAGTCCATGTGTGGACGTCTTACTATGCTAGTGAGACTTAGGGTATAGAGTTCTTGACTTGTTTCTTAGAATTCCAGAGTTGAGAGCTAGAAGACATCTGGTTCGGCCTCCAGTCTATAAGGCTAGTAAATATTATCCCAATTTTTATAAGGAAGCGACTCCTAAGTGCCAGCAGCCATTGATAGGCCTGCTATCACCACCCCTGCTCTGCCCTCGTCTGCCCTGCGACCTGACACTTCTGTTAACAGAGGCAACAATGAGTCCAAGAGATGGAATTAGGGAGTGTTAGGGAGGAAGGAAGGGACAAGCAGGACTTTGCAATCCTAGCGATAAATAAGGCAAGTCATGAAGCTAGTGGCAAAACCCTGCAGTGCCGTTCTCTGATTGGAGGCGGCTATGAATTGCTCTAATGCTGCTTTTCCTTTATCCCAAACCCTGGTTCCCCTGAACCTCATATCTAATGTCCAGTCTTCTGTGACGGATCTTACACTCAAATCCCCCACTGCGACAGTACGGCACCTATACCCTGCATCCTCGTGTCTTCTCACCTGATACCCTGTTCTTGAGAGTCATCTGTGCTGTCTGTACCGTGGTACTTTTCAAAGCTCTCCTCTAGCAGCAAATATTCCGTGCCTTACACATTAACTCTTCCTTCTGCCCCCTAACACCCTGACTCCGTGTTATAAGTCCTGCACCCATGCAGTCTATTCTACTGGCATCCTATGCTCTTGACTTTGTCTAAGGTCCTCATTTAAATCACATTTATAAAGTAAACAGCACTGAACACTTCATTTGTTGAGGAATTCCCGCTGCAGGGACTTTTTGTGATGCCCAATGCCTTCACTGCTGGGCAGTCATAGATACCCCAATTTTTTAATTGAAGAAATTGAGGGTAACATTCTGGCTGGAAGCGGGTGTTGTTAATGTCTAAAGTTACATGGGCATAGCAAGCTAAGTAATAAGCATAGTTATTATTTAGCTTGAATAGTAAAGATCAACAAAAACAGCAAAGTTTTCTAATAATCTTTTCGTTCACCCTTTACATAAGAGTGAAGAAATGCCTAGTCCCCACATCTAAGAACATTATTCTTAGGATTTCGTTGTTATTAATAGTATTATCATTTGGATGGCTGGGCAGGGGGGCTGTTGGAGATTACAGAAGGCCTAAACCTTACTTACCCAGCCCCTGCCCCCACACCCCTGTCAGCTTTTGTTGCCACTACTGGCATGTTGCCCACCGATGTCTTCTGTTCTATATCTGCACTTTTGTGTACAGTTGTCACTAGACACATGTGGCTATTGAGCACTTGAAATATAGCTGGTCCAAATTGAGACGTGCCCTAAATGTAAAATGCACACTGAATTTCAAAGACAGCACAACAAATATAATGTAAAATATATCACTAATAATTTTAATGTTGATTACATGTTGAAATGATGCTAATTTGGAGATGCTACTATTCTGATACTATTTTGAAATGATACTATTTAGGCTAGATTGAATAAATGATTAAAATTAATTGAGACTATTATTTTTTATTTTTTAAATGTAATAAACTTAAAATTTTAAAACTTTTTTTACTAAAAAATTTCACATTACACATATTGATGGCATGCATTTCACTATGTTTCTATTGGACAGTGTTGGTCAAGAACCCTGGATCTTTAGTTGTTTGGCAATGCAGGGTCCACAGGTCCCCTTAGATTCTGTCAGATTGGAGAACAGGCCTGGGAGTGACTGATTAATACTGACTGTCACTCAGAGGAATGGCTTCACCTTATTGCCCACCTACTCTGTGCTGAGCCATTTCAAAGAATGATGCTCGCAGTAGCCATAGAGGTTGAGAGTCTGTAAGCCGTATCTGGGGGAGCTAGATTCAAGCCCAGCTCTGCTGGACTAAGTGTCTCCTGGGTGTGCCCGCCACAGTGCTTTGCCTCCCTTTGCCAGGGAGAGTCAAGACAAAAGAGGCCCGGGGTCAAGTGCTGCCCCTTCCTGCTCTCAAATGCCTGTTTCTCTTGGCTGTACAAGGCCTTCAGAGCTGGGCGGAACACAAGACGGTGTGTTTTGGCTGTGAACAGAGCCCTGGGGACGAGCCTCCCGCCTTCTAGTCTCGGCGCTCAGGCAGCATGTTTGGTGACTGCAGGGAATCGACCTCCTGAGTCTGCTTCCCAAGATGCAGCCTGGGGACAGGGCACCCAGGTTCATGTGAGAACTGTTTATGGTGCTCAGCCTCCAGCTGGAGAGGAAACCGCTTCTATCTGATATCCTGATGTGTGGTGTTGGCTATAGGACGTTGGAATATTTAGATATGCAGATGATGTGCTGAATTTTTATTTACTGTAGAGGCATTTATAGGCTCATAGATTGGGATAGAAAGAAGTGGAGGAACTGAAAGATTATCTAGTGCAATCCTCTCATTTTACACGTTAAACAAATGAATTGGAAAGGTTAAATGTCTGCCTGAACTCTCCAGCAAGAGGTGGAAACTGCCACACGGGGCCAGTTCCTTTTGGCCAGCAGCCTTCCCCCCAAGATGTGAGAGAAGCATTGGTGCTGACTGTTCCTGACCCAGTGATTATGTACGCTCATTACTATCCTGCCAGAGAGGTACAGGTACTGGACTCTCTGTTCTTGTGGCATGTGGCTGCTGCCAGCTGCTGCCAAGCTTTCAGTCAGAGGACTTCTCATGGCCCCAAGGACTCTGCACCTACCCCAGGTCTCCCGGTGCCTGAGACTTGCATCTTGAAAATCTGGTGGTTCTTCCGCTGGGCAGCAAGAGGGCTAGTTCGGGCCACTGCTGTGAAATTCATGAAATGTCCCTGGCCCTCCCAGCTGCCTTCTTGTACATGTGTTTTCTTGTGGGTGCCTCTTTTGGTGGAGGAAAACAATCAGGTAAATAGCCAAGAGCCTTGCTACTCAGGGTGTGTTCCATAGCCCAGCAGCACCTGCGAGCTCATTAGAAATGCAGAATCTCAGCCTCCTCCACAGACCTACTGAATGAACCTACATTTCAACCAGAATAATAGGGAATTTGTATGCCCATTATTACAGCTTGAGAAACCCTGGCTTAGAGTATTAGAGACTTCATGTGTTACCATACTCAGGAGTATTTGCATATCAAAAAGGTAAGGAAAGAGTGTGAAATGTTTAATTCAAAGAGTACACCTCCAAGGTGAGTAAGAAGTGGGAGAGCTAAGACTTCAGTGTCTGCCATTGGTATTTAGGTCTGTGCGGAGTGGTGTGGCTAGCAGGATGGGCAGTTTGAGGGCTCAGGCGCTGCAACCTGACTGCAGAGGTTCAAATGCTGGCTCAGTCGTTTATGTTAGTTATGTGATCTTAGTCAGTTATGAGACCTTGGGCAACTTGCCTCAGTTTTCTCATCTGCAAAAGGGGTAAATAGTATTACATCAGAGGGTTGTTAGGGTGAAATGATTTAATTCATGCCACACCCTTAAAACAGAGCCATAGTAACGCACCGTAAGCATTCAATCAAAGTCACCTTTTCTTGTGGTCATTTCCATGCATGAAGCTGCCCCTGGCAACTGGGTCAGAGGTGCTGCTGCTTGCAGAGTGTGCCATTCCTGTTTCAGGGACCACTGCATGGACGACAGAGGGCTCACTATGTTCTGTGCGTCCTTCCATTCCAGGAGTCTGAGCTTTGGATCCCTAGGGTGCCAAGACACATGGGGAAGGAGGGCCCCAGCTGGCTTCCTGTGTGGCAAACTTGGCATGCGCGCGCACACACACACACACACACACACACACACACACACCCCTGAACTCCTGCAATTGCCCAGGTCCTGTGGCGGTTTCCAGAGAACAAAACCAATTCCCCTCCAGGGAGCTGAGTTGTTTGAAAATAAACATGCAATCATTTTACGATCTGAATTACAGTCCAATAGGAAATGAACTCAGAGTGTCCAGCTTCTTCAAAATGGGACATTTCATAGCTGGCCCGGGAGTCTGGGCCTATGAGTTCATGCAAAAAAAACCAGTATTGTCAGCAGCTCTGACCTGAGGCAGAGAGCGCCAGTGACAGGGTCAGCCTTCTGCATCCAGGCACATGGTATGCTTTGGTAGAAAGAACGAAATTGGGATTCAGGATTCAGGAGCTCTGGGTGTTTAATTTGCTGGACCTTAGGCAAGTCATTGTCTCTCCCTCTGACCTTGGCCTCAAACCTATAAAACAAGGTTTATCCTTGGATATATATCCTTTGGGATTGCTGGGGTCTCTTGTGTTCTGAAACAAATCATCCCAGCAGCTAACTGGTCCCTGTTGAATCTGCAGCAGACTGACAGGGAGAGGGATCATGGTGACCACCTCCTTTCCTAAGAAGAGTCAACACAAACCTTGAGAAAGCCTGGTGCTGCCGGGGTCTCAAGGAGCCCTCATACCCAGACACAGAAATTTACAGCCTCTTACGAATTCCCAGTACTTCTTTCCTCAATAGCGCCTCCCGCCCCAGCCATGCCACTTCCCCCTTCTCTAGCAAGTTAACCAAATTCTCTCTTCGTGGATAGTTCAATGGAAAGTTAGTCTGAAACGACAGTATATCATATTTCACGAATTTAATAGGGTTTTCATGATTTTACAAAGTGCCTCCACCAGACACTCACAGCTGGAGGCGGCTCAGCGGGAGGCTGAAGGCCTGCATCTGGGTTTTTCAACTCTTGCCAAAATCCATTGAATTTGATCCGGAATGACTATGAATCTTTGGAATGTACAGTCCCTTTTCTCTTGCCTTATCCAAATAAAAAAAGGAGAGGGGGAGAGGGGTGTGGGGAGACGTCCTAGGAGATTTCCATATGGAAACACTAAACGCGCATTATAAAGGATTTCCTATAAACAAAATCACCGTCAGAGATGTTGGACCCTCACCACGTTGAAAACAAAGGGCCCTTGTGTGTGTGTTTGTATGTACTTTAAAACACATATACAGGTATTCATTCTGGGTGCCCTGGCAGCCCCCCTTTCTCTTTCCAGCTAACTCTCCCCCTTTCCACCACCCCCACACCCCCAAACTAGCCCCAAACTCCTAACAAGAACAAACTTTAATCGTTCTGCGCAGTAAATCCCCTACAAATAAATACCCAGGGCAACTTCAAACGCGCTTAATTGGAAGCACATGGGAAGAACTCCACACTCCCGGCCGAGGCTGCGGCGTTGCAATTCCACGTTATGATCGGCCATAAATACGCGCCGTAATGAGCAGACTTTGGGGTTCCCTTCTGTGTATCAGAAAACTGCAGGTTCGAGTTGTTCCACATTCTTTTTCCTCCTTTGCTCTGCTTTGGTTCAGTCATCAAACTTCACGTTTAACACCGACCCCCCCCCC
>PVKZ01006497.1:0-13603 GCA_004027375.1 Macroglossus sobrinus | reverse complement strand
ATGAGGCTAAATCACCTCTGGGCCTTCTAATGGTTTTATCATAGACTTATAGCTGGAAGGGGCTGGCAGGAACTTGGAGAGGTCACGAAGTCCATCCCCCTGCCTCCACGCTGCTTCGACTACAGCATCGGGGCTCAAGAATATCCCCTTCTCCTTAGAGAGAAGCTTCTATAACATCCCCTGGCAACTGTACTCCCATCCAAGCTCACAGAATAGGAACCCTTTCACAGGTCCCATGGAAGTCACATGATTTAAGGCTGTTTCTCCTCATTCCATCTTTGGGGGACAGAAGACTTTTAGATGTCACCCTGTGGGAAGATGTCACTAGGGAGAATGCCTCCCGCCCAGTGGGTGGAAGAAACTTTCTGGTTTCAAAGGGAGGGAAACTCGGGGCCAAATTCCCTGTGTCTACTGCTGCATATCAGGCTTAGAAGGGGCTTCAGAGGCCATCCATCCAAATGCCCCGAAGGGCAGGACTCCGCTCACCAGTTCTCCTGACCCACTGACTTTTAGCCTGGGACCGGGTCCTTCCAGGAAGCAGGAGCCTGCCACCTATATTGTGTTAGGAGGTAAGAATTACTATGAAGAAAGTGAAAGAGGGTGAGGGTTACAGTTTAAATAGCGTGGTCAGGGAGCACCTCCCTGAAGTGTGTCAGCTGAGTAAGAAGTGAGGGTCACGGGGGCCACAAAAAGATTGAACGGATGAAGTCTAGAGTAAGCGGAAAGGGAAGAGATGGTGTTGGGGAGGGTGGGGGCAGTCTGACTCTATGGGAGACGGGAAGCCACGGAGGGTATTAACAGAGGATGATATAACCTAACTCGCGCCAGGGAAAAGCCCAGAGAGGTTCATGATTATCCACGGCTAATTTTTGACAGAGCCAAGAAAAGAACCCAGCTTTCCTCTTTCCAGTTTGTGCATCACCCACAAAGGTCTGCTGCTTTTGATCTTGATATTCCAGCACTTAACATTTTTTCCCATAAAAATGCATTTTCATAAACATATTTTTGTTCTATATTCAGAAACCTGCTGCCAGATTCTCAATGTCAGATTACAGAAGGTCAGATACACCAACCTACAGAGATTATGGGATTTTCTGAAGTTCACACAGAGGGGAGCTGGACCCCACCACTCCCAACGTCCAGGCCACTGTTTGGCAGTCACAGAACTCTCCTTTCAAAAAAGGAGGCCTTACATTCTCCTCCCCCGGGTTCCTGTGTGGCAGCTTGTCTCTTTGGCTAATCAACAGGGGTATTTCTTAACACCTTCCATTCACATCCAGCTTGGGCAAAATCAAGCCTCGTTATCTGTGTTCCCATATGCTCTTCAGCATTCATGTGATGGGAGGAGTAGCCTTGTGAAGAGGGCAATTTCTGAGGCTGTGGGGGGGGGGTGGAGGGAAAGTGTAGGTGGGTGTGCACTGGCTGTCTTCAATCTCACACACTGAAAGCTGGACAGAATGTGGTAATTAGTAAATGCTCAGGATTCTGATGGAGCAGCCATCTGACTGAGAGAAGGCGTGAGGTCCTGTGAAGTTGCAACAGATCCGACCTCCTCTTAAATTAATCTAGCCCATAGGACAAGCACTGTTTCTGCCTGAAGTTATAAAAAGGCAGCACCATTTTAAAAACCATCACCATTGACCAAATTCCTACAAACTGCAGCATGGCCATGCCACTCTGTCTCTGTGTGGCTCTGACCCTGATCCTAGGTCTGTGCTGTCCAACACCTGTAGCCACTAGCTACATGCAGCTAGTCCAAGTGGAGCTGTGCTGCAGTGTAAAATACACCCAGCATGGCAAAGACTTACTATGAAACCGAGAATGTAAAGCATCTCATTAATAATCTTTATAAGGATTAGATGAAGTAATATTTTGAACATGTTGAGATAAAATAATATTAAGAATAATTTTGGCTGTTTCGTTTTATAAATGTGACTACTGAAACATTTAAAATTACACATGTGGCTTGCATTCAATGGCATGCTGGAGCTGGCTCATACCAGCTTAGGAGAGTCAACTGTGTACCCTTCTTCCCAACTCTGTTTAGTGAGGTCAGGTCAGTAGCTTGACGTTAGATATGGTGGAAGTTTTTGTACCGTGCAAACTGGGAATTGGCAAGTGCTCCAAAAGGGATTTTTTTTTTTTTTTGGAGACCTGGTTTATCAACACCTCACATTATATTTCTCAGTTCTATTCTATCTATTTTATTTCCCAAGATTCCTTTTCTGGGTGTGTAGGTTGACCGTGGGAGTTCTGGGTGTTTCCCTCTGTCTCTTTTCCCTACTGCTTGTCTTCTATCATTTCCCCATAGCCACTGAATAAGTACTACGTATAAAATGTTGTTTTAGACCATGGAGCTTTACGATGAACCATGTCCTTGAGACACTCAGGATCTAGTTGGAATGATAGCTGTGAGAACAGAAATTGGGGCGAACACCTGGGGCAGTGGTGAAGGTGGGCTCCAATGAAAGAGACAACATGTAGTGCTTGAATAGGGGTGAGAAGCAGGGGCAGGAAAGGCTTCAGAGAGAAAGGGCTATTTGAAGTGGGGCCTTTAAGGATAAATAGGAGTTTGTCAGAAGAGAATCTGGGAAAGATCATTCTCGGTGGATGGCAGTGCCACAGCACAGGAGACAGGAAAGAGAAGTGATGTTAGATGAGCCTGAAAGAGGATTTTTGGAACACAAAAAGGAAGGCTTTGTATAACTTGCTAAAGAGCCTCATGCATGTAATTTTTTTTTCCCCTTCCTTCTCTTCCTAGGAAATGGGAATGTAGAGCATCTAAACCTAAAGCTTCATCTGCCAAGAGTCGGGGATTCTACGCACAAGAAGATGTGGGCAGTGAGGAGATGAGACTGGACCCCAGGTGGGAGATGGGCTCAGAGACTCCATGTGTAGAGGCTGGGGCTCCATTTCGTCATTTGGAATGTTCTTAAGGGGGTGGGTCACTTTGGAGTTTCCTGGGGTGTGTTTCGCTGGAGATGCAGAGTGAAGGTGAAATACAATCTCTGCCCCTCGGTGCCAGCGCAGGGTGGCAGCGGCACAGTGACTTTACGGCAAAGGTGGTGAATAGAGCACATGGACAGAGCTAGCTGTGTGACCCGGGAAAATCATCCCCTCTCTGGACCTCAGTTTCCTCACCTCTTAAAATGAGCAAGTTGCACTAACTTTTGAGTTCCAATGTTTATTGTATTTGTTAATTATTTCATGGTTTCTCTTCTTAAGTTTTAAACATGTGACTAGAATATTTTCTATAAACCTTGAATGAATTTATTCTTATCGATGTGGCTTTGGTCAGTATTACAGTGATCAGTAGCTCAAAATGGAGAATAAAAAACTTTTTCAACTCTGTACTTTAGCCCCCTGCTCCGATATGGTTGACAATACTAAGACATAAAGTATGGAATTTCTAACCCGAGAGCACAGGGGTTTGCACATTTTCCTAGCATCTCTGGCCCAATATCATTTCCTCCCTAATTTGCCAGGGGCTAAGCTCTCACCATTCTGAGACCAGGGATTGTACAATTCAGGTGTCGGAGGTGGAGGCTTGGCTGTGTGGACCAGGTGCCCAGGGCGAGCCCTTCCTTTCATCGTCTCTCCATGGCTAGAGGTTCTTGCTGTCTCAGAAACCCCTTTGCCAAGAGCAAAGGTTTTCTGAACCGGATGGTGTCTTGCGTGTTCTTTTTGATTGTTTCCCTTTTCATCTGTAACTTACTCTTTGGGTCGTTCTGCCCGTCTCTGCTAGAAAGTACTTCTACATGACAGCTTTTGTCATTCTTTTTCTTTTCCCTCTGCCCTGGAGTCACCATTGGTTTCTTGGGGGCAGACAGAGGGACACACATCCATTGGGTGACTAAGGCTCTCCTGAGCTGGTCACCGCTTCGTTTCTTCAACTTTGCTCTTCTCTGTCTATCCTCCGGGCTGCCCCCAAGAGCCCTCCTTCTCCTCACCTGGATGATTTGGTCACCTGCCCCCACTACAGCTCCAGAGACACCTTCAGTTTCCTTTCTGCTCCTTAATTCCTTCAAGGCTCTGAAAGTTCTTTCTTTGTGAAATTTCCCCTTCATCTCTGGCCTGCTCTTACCATGAATGTCTACAAATGCCTGCTGTGGGTCCCCTCTCAGCCCCTCCTGTCTGTGTCTTGTCTGGGAGTGCAGGGATCCTGTGGGTGGAGGAGCAGGACTGGATGGCCACCCTCCTGTGGACGGACTTCGTGACACTGAATGCTCTTTGGCAACCTCAACTGCGTGGTCTATAAGATGGAAAGAACATTGCCTGACCTTCCTCACAGAGGTCGTTTGAGGATCAAAACGGACAACACTTAACAGGAGTTGAAGGGCTGAGTAAACAACCATGGAGTAGATAGAACTACGGTGCCTCTGCCGAGTCTCGCCCATGGTGAGCACTCGTTGATGCATTAAGTGTCATGATGGTGGTTCCAGTGATGTTCAAACACATAGCAGGAATAACTGGACATGGATCTGTTTGGAACAGAGCATGTTTAACCAAAAAAAAAAAAAAAAAGAAAGGAAAGAAATCATGGGGTAGTGGGCAGACATGGTGATAGCTGTGTTCAAACACTTTAAGGGCTGTCAGGCGGCAGGATGATTGACTTATTCTGCTTAGAGCTGGAGGGAGGAAGAAAGCTGTAGATACTCAGAAGGAGGCAGATGTCTTAGGGAGGAAATAAATTTCTAATAAGTGGAGCTGTCCCACGGGCCCTGTGCCTGTGGGTGGCAGAACCCTGGAGGTGCCTGGGAAACCTGGCAGGTTGCAGACAGGGGTGTCGCTCCCTAGGCTGAGCACACAGTGGGGGATGAGGATGGCCTCTCTGGGGGACCAGAAACAACTGAGACTGTGGTCGTCTTTGTGCCACTGGGAGACTGGCTTGAGTGGCTGTCCCCCTAGGCTTGCTCACGACTCCAAGGCTGCTTGAATACAACTAAACAGCCAACACTGACTGCCTCTGTTATTATTATGTCCACTTTGCAGGTGAGAAAACTGAGGCTGAGAAGATACACCACTTGCCTTAGTTGTATAGCAGAGGCCATATTCAAACTCGGTCTCTCGGACTCAGAGCTCTTGGCATTGGTGTTGCTCTTGGCTGTCACTCAGTGTGCTTGGTGATCCCCTCCTCTCCTTTGACCTCTGGCTCTTTCCCTCTTAGGAGGCCTGCTCTTTAACAGTGCTACTTCTCAGCTCCCTCTCTTGTCCCCTCCCTGCTCTGGGCTCTCTTCATGCTATGGCTTCTCTACTTAGCTTGGTTCCTGTGCCTGGTCATCCCAGAGGGCCTCTCTTTAGAACTGTGTACCCCCTGCTCCTGTGTCATCCCATGCCCATCCTTTGGCCCTGTGGTCCTGCCCTGGGGCACTGAGTTCTGTGAGAGATGCTAGGCACACATGTAGCCTGTGCCCATCAGGCACCCACCCTGCTGGGCTGCAGCCCTCCTATCCTCTGTTCTCAGCTCTCTTTCTTATCTCCCATGTGCCCATTCTAAACACTCGCTGCTCTTTCCATGCCCTGCACATATCAACTCCACCTGCCCTGCCTGGTGCAAGATGTCACTGCATGGAGAAAGCAGGACACTCCCTCACAGGCCTTCCCTCCCACAAGGACATGGACTCTGTCTTTGGCCCTGACTTCCCTGCCTCTCGGCTATGTCTTTCCCAAGGCCTCCCCTGTTTCCATCTGCCCTGCAGAACAGCCTGGCCTCTTGTCTGATTATTTCCTCTTCTGCCTTTAATCCTTCTCTGGCAGCAATTTTCTCCTGACCTCTATTGGTCCTGTTTCTCTCATCCTAAAGGTCAGTCCTTTGCCTGCTGTTCCCCTGAAACTACGATCTCCTCTCTTTCCTTCCACCACCACTTTTGAAGGAGGCTTCTGCTCTCTCGGTCTCTGCTCCCTCAGTCCCCAAAGCTTCGCTCTTGGACATCTGCCTCCATGTTGTCCTGGACTGCTCTGGAGCCACATGGCCAGACCACAGGTCTGTTTTCTGCACCCAGCCCCACTGGCCACGTCCTTCATCATGGGAGGTCACATGGCACAGTGCAGAGAGCATGGCCTCTCCCGACAGCCTCAGTCTGAATCTTGGCTTCACCTTTTATTACTGCTTTTGTGATCGTGAGCAAATTATACAACTTCCCAGTGCCCCAGTTTTCTCATCTGTGAAATGGGGCTCCTAACACTACTGGCGATATAAGGCTGTTATATGAGGACTAAAGGAGTTAGCTCATGCAAAACAATTAGAAGGGGGGCTGCTCATGGAGAGCCCTTGAGGAGAATTAGCTGTAATGATTCTCCTTCCTTCTCCCTTGGACCTTTCTCCCTTGGGGCACCTAGACATCAGCTTCTTCCGGACTTCCGCGTCTTGTAAAATGGAGTCTTCTAAGGCTCCTCTGTGCTATCTGCATCCTTCCCAGACTCTCCTTAGAGCCTGGTGCCCTCTCAGCCTTCCCTGCTTCCGTCCCTCTGCATATTCTTTCCCAGGGATCTCATCTACTCCAGTGGCTATAACTGAGAGAGATTTGTTGACGATACCAATATTTCTTTTTTAAAAGTTCTGGCACTTTTATTACATAAGCAATCCATGTTCATCTTAACAAAATTGCATAGTATAGATAAGAAGTGAGAAAAATAAATGTAAATCTTTCATAACCCAACCACTGAGAGACACCAACTGTTTATCCCTCTAGTAAGACCATCTCAGTCTTCTTTCAGTGTGTGTGTATATGATATATAATATATGTTTATATGTACTTATAACAGTACATGCAGATCTCTGTCATCATCTTAAGGGCTGCATGGTACTCCATTATATGCTATGCCACAATCTATTTGACCAGTGCCTCATGGGCCATCTGGGCTGTTTCCAGTCTGCTGCTATGATGATCTTCTTTGTACTTCCAACCCCATGGACTTTGTTGCTACCTCCTCTGGAGAAAGCCCTGAGGGATTCAGACTCATATTCCTAATTGCCCACTGGGCATCTCTATTACAGGTATTTCAAGCTCAACAAACTCCACATGGGACTTTGTGTCACTTCCTCTTGTTCTCCCAGCCTAAGACAATGGTGGCTTTCTAGGCATTCTCTCAGACTAGAAATCTGACAGATTCTCCCGACACTCAAGCCACCATGTTTACTCCATCGCCCTTTACCTGTCTCCTGTATATGGGACTTCTTTCGCATCTCCACTGGTTCCAGCTCATGTTGTCTCATTTCTTTCAGGTCTGATCTCATGGCTCTGCCTAGGGATTGAAGTATCGTGGCCTCTTTACATAACCTGCCACAGTCTATTTCTCCAACATCAATATCTTAACTCCTTCCTACTCATCACCTACTCCAGTTTCAAGGCACACCTCCCATTCCTTTTCGAAACTCTATGCTTTTGCACCTGCTGTTCACTCCATCTGGTTTATCTCCCTCTTAGCTCTCTGAGTGGTACATACCATTTATCTTTCTCTAGCATTCAGTTTACTTTTGCTGCTAAGACTCTCGTGATTCCCCCAAGCAAAACTAGATGCTCCTCTTCATGTTTCCTACAGGCTTTGGTTCTACCTCCAGGACTTTGCCCTGTGTTTCCCCCATTAATGTCTGAGTGGCATCTTGAGGGCAAAGATGGGTCTTATTTGTCATGATAACTGCAGGCCTGGTGCAGAGCTAGTGCCAACCCTAGTGAATGAAAGAGAGAACTACCTGATCTTACACTGCTGACGTGGAAGCTTAAGGCATGGTAATGACATATACCTGAAAATGATAGAGCATTAAACTATGAAAGCAGGTTACTTCCTATTCTTTTAGAAGGAAACATAATCTGAAAGCATTTGAGAATAACTATAACTTACAAAACCACTTTAAGAGGGGAAAGCAAGTTACCTGTTCTCCACACAGCCATGTTAAGGTGAATATCTGAATGTGTCTCAGAGCATCACTAACATCCCAAACTTACTGATGAGAAAAAGAAAACATCCATGATAATATTTATCCCTTGCATTACATTGTATATTTTTTCAAAGACCTCTACATGAGTGATTTCATTTGATCTTCATGACCTCTTAATGGTTGATTACAAAAATGGCTATCTATGTTTCCACACCTTTACAAAGAGCTATTCCTACCAAGAGGGGAATCTCTTTCCCTTAGATCTGGGTTGGCATCATGACTTACTTTGACCAGTAGAACATGTGACATGCTAATTATAGTCTAGGCCTCTGAAGACCTTGAAGCTTCTGCTTTCTCTGTGGGAGCGCTGTGACTTCTTGTGAATAAGTCCAAGTAAGTCTACTTGAGGATTAGAGACCACATGGTACACAGTTGAGATGGCTGATTAACCCCATCCAAGACCTCTGGTGTGTGAGCAAGCTTGGCAAAGCCAATAACGGTTGACCTTCCAGATGCCAGAACAATACGAGCAGGGCCATCCTAGACCAGCTAGTCCCCAGCCAATGTTTAGTTCATGAGCTAAATAAATTGTTTTTTAAGCCTCTAAGTTTGGTTTATTATGTGAAAGAAGGACAGAAGTGGCAGTTATTCCCATTTCATAAGTAAATAATCAAAGGCTTGATGAATCAAACCTTCAGTTCCTAATGCAATGCTGTTTCCATAACAACAGTGGTTTTCAATAGTTGATTGGTCACAGAATCCTTTCTTTAAGCAAAATTATATGGAGTCACAATATGGAAAACCAGTCAAAAGAAGCTGGCACAGGGCCCAAGAGCTCCATACTTTTATTTCTCCTTGGCACTTGTCTGCATAGGAGCCTCTGAGGGAACCTCTAAAGGAACACAGTTTGACAACCACTAAACTTACATTATCACCCACTCGATTTGAACATACACATGCAGTAGCTACTATATGCTTAGACTTGGCCTTCACAAAGTTGGCAGCACTCAGGGCAAGTAGAGTGCATAGTTTGCATCTGCCATAACCTCAGTCTAGTGGGAGAAAAACAGATCCATGAGCTTGAAATAACATAAAATGAACAACACAAAAACGGTGACATGTGAGTGATGAGTTATGTGGTAGAAGTTCTAGGTCCTAAGGGTGTGATAGAGATGGAGGTGGTTGATTGAGGCTAGTCAGAAAAGTGGTCATGGAGAAAGTAGAGCACAAAGCAGATTTTTATGAGTGAAGGAGAAAGGGAACAGCCTTCTAGGAAGGAGAATGATATGGCCCAGGGGAAGGGTGGGGCATTTTTTTTTTCATAGGGGAGACAGGTCAGGAGGTTTGGCTCACATGACTAAAGAGACTTGAATGTCTTGGAAGAAAGTGAGTTAACCATGAAAGTGGACACGAGCTGCCTTCATGTGGGACAATGTCAGAGGAGTCCTTTAAGGTTTATGCCCTCCATAAAGCCAGCCCTGGTTCCTCCCCAAAGACTAGTTTAGTAGTTCTCTGAATCCATGTCTTAAATGTCTCATGGCTTTTCTTTCCTACCAGAGTGCAAGCTCCTAGAGGGTAGAGCTGCTGTCCTCCTTTCTTTATGTCATCCTTGGAGTTGGGCATCTACTGAGAGAGAATGACTCAGGTTTACTGACCAAAAGATGAGACACACTGTAGCAGGCTCCTGTAATTCACAGCACTGGGCTCACAGTTCTTCTCCTTGGCCATCTAAGACAGTCCTAAGGGTTATTCTGACCCCAACCTTGTGTCTAGAGTTTTGGCTGGAGAAATGTGGTGCTAATTGAGGAGCAAGTGGATTTATCAGCTTTTGAGTCTAAGGCTTCTGGATTTTAAGGGATGGGGAAAGGGTCCCATCAATCATTAATGACTGGTGGAGACTCTGTTATGGGAGGTATGCTGGTTTCAAACCATGTTCTCAGATTCTGTGCCGCTCCTTCCATCAAAAGGCCAAGTCTGAATCCCTTCCTCTTGTTTATACACTGGATTTAGTCACTTGCTTCTTACAAATAAAAAGTGACCAGTGATATTGCATGACTCCTGAGGCTAGCTCATAAAAGACAGTAATAGCTTCTGCCTGGCTCTGTAACTTTGGACATGTGTCTTTGGAGCCCTGAGCCACCATGTGTATTAACCAGGTTTTTAAATTTTCTGTATTTCGATGCTTTGACATATGGGGCCATGCAGACCCTGGAGGGATTGCCCCTCCCAGGAATAGCTAATTCCTAGAGATAACAAACAACTCCTCAGGGAATGCATCTTTCCTGTGCAAACTAACAAATACAGAGCCCACACTCTCAACTGCCTCCTTTATTGGGCTCTCACATTCTGGGCCACTATCCTCCTGCTCTAATTACCCTACAGCCAGGTACCAGGCACCTAGGGATAGTCCCTATACCCCAGGGTCCATGTAAAATATTCAATGTAGCCAGTCCTAAGGCCCTGGCACTCTGCCTCACCTGTCCTTCCCACAGAAATACAATGACTGATCGTGACTACATTCTACTCTCCCCTTCCCCTGACCAACCTTGGTGCTTCCCCATGCTGTACTCCTGGCATGGTGTTCCCCCTCCTTTTGAGATCTATGAGAATAACAATCAATCTTTTCAATGACAACTGTCTCCTGACCCATTGGCCTCACCATGCCTGCTCAATAATAAAACGTACATCTTAAAGCACCATGTAAGAAGTCTGAGTACTCTGAAGCCATCATGCTATCATACTGGAGGCACCACATAGAGAGATGACATAGAAAGGGAGGCAGAGACCAGAGGAACCCCAGCTGTTACAGCGCCAGATGTGGCAACCTTCTTAGCCCAGGTGCCAGATATGTGAGTGAGCCTTCAAGAGGACCCCTGCAACCTCACAGAAGACCCCCAACAAGAACTGTCGGTCAACCCCCAGATCCATGAGAGATAATTATATAAAACGACTATTGTTTTATAACACTATGTTAGGATGGTTTGTTACAGAATCATAGGCATCTGAAATAAGAGGTGATCAAAGTTATGGTTCTGCTGATTTTATTACTATTCTCTTTGACAGCCAAATCACTGTTTATGTCTTTTTAGGATCACTTAATTTCTGAAATTTGAAATTTCTCCAGTTCTAGCAAAATGCTGTAGACTGTCCCTACCCCCTGCCCTAGAGCACCAGTAATATCTCTCTTGTACTGCTTGATGCAGTGCCTCAAAGAAAACATCTAAAACTACATAGAAATATTCCTAAGGGCACCAGGATAAAATTCAGAGCTTGGTGTGGCCAATTGGGGGGAGGGGGAGGGGGTAAGAAGAAGGAAAAAAAAAAAAAGAAAACAAGACAAACTAGGCTTTCAAAGAAAATTGAAGATCTGGAGAGCCTTCAACTATTTTGATTTATATTTAAACATTTCTCGAGATTGAAATTGTGATTAGCCCAGTCCTCTCAAGTTCTGCCTCAGCCCTGATTTATGGGAAGGCAAGGCCAGGGCAAAATGAAAGCAAAATGAGGCATTCTTTAAAATTACCTTGGAGCACTTGAAGGAGGGCACAAGTGCTAACGTGGAGATTAAAAAGGAAGTGATGAGATGTGCTTCCAAAGCCCTGGATGGCAGAATCCAGGCAGCACGGTGGGGGAGGGGAGTCTGTGAAGGATGAGCTACAATCTCGGTGGGTGAGACTCTTGCAGAACGCTTTCTTTGGTTTGGCTCTGATAGACTGAGCTCTCCATCAAAGGGTGGATCTGAGAGCCCAGGCTTGCATTTTGATTTAGTGACCCTTCCATCACCAGCTGGAATGGAGAAACTTCTAACATGGAGAGAATGACAGGAGTGTGAAGGGAGCAGACTGACTCGCAGTGGGTTGTGATAGTAGAATCCAGACTCGCAGTGACTCAGGGGCTGAATCTTCCTTAGATCCAGCTGAGAAAACCAGGCTACCTACTCTGACTCTCCTCTAGCTACACCTTCCACATGAGCAAGAAAGCCACGGGCCCAAGAAGACATGCTAACCTGGCATGCACTGTCCTCTTCTAGACTTTGCCCTGGTACCTGGGATGGATAATACTGACGACATGGCTCCAAACCCACCTCCAGGGGCTGCATGAGCCTCCTTCTTGATTGATCCTTTTAAAGGCAGACCACAATAGTGCTGTGCACATCCCAAAACTTGAGGGATGGCCAATTGGTGGCTATTTATAGGAGGCTATGGAGTAGCTGGGACACTTGGTCTGGGATGTTCACAGGTACATGCACAAGGCCCTTAATTGTAGGGTGAAGCCAAGGGTGGGAAGAGAAGAGAGGTTTAGGCCAGAGGCTGGAGCCTGCAAATCCCTAGGTCTCCAGCTTCAGTACAGAAAGCTGAGAATTCTGAGAATTCTAAATTTAAACTTGGCTTTTTAGGTTGATATAAAGGTATATCTGTCAATGGAGGAAGAGGGAACATATTGTATTTGACATTTGTTGTCTTGATTCATAACTCCTGCACATGTAGCCCTATGGCACATGGGGGCCTCCATATGTTCTCTTGCTCTGGGCTTGCAAATGTTAGGAGAAGGTCTGTGCACAGGGCAGGAGTAGAGTGTGCCTTCAGTCTGCTGTGTCAGCTGCAGTGGGCTCAGCCTTTCTCCAGCCTTCTCCCTTGAGGGTGGATGGTATTTGTAGGATGGTATGACTTTTAACTTTGATGTCTCTCACAAAGCTTCTCAGCTCAAGAGTTGCAATGGCTGCTGTCATTTATTGAAAAAGCCCTGAAGATCCATGGGACATTCTGACCCTATCTACTGTCCTAAACCTACCTCTCACCACTATCCTCTTCTCCTCCATGAACCTTCTGTGTGTGAGCATAAACCTCTTCACTGCTCCTTCCTACACTCCTCCATCACACACACACACACACACACACACACACACGTGTGCGCACATGTGCATGTGAGCAGGTTCTCCCCTTTCAGTTTATGTATGACACTTATTCTGTCTCGAATATCATTCCTCCTCCTCTCTACCCATCCAAATCCTAAAGATCTAGTTCACGTCAAACTTCTTAAACTTTGTTTATTCATTGATTGATTGATTCAATAATCAGTGAAATCTTAGCATGCAGCAATTTCAAAAATATGAAGATGTATTTTCTTCGTACTCCAACTCACCTTGATGTTGATTTTCCTAATTTCCACTTCATGTAACCTCATTATTCCCAAATTTTAATAACATTACAACATTGCTCTCCAAATTTTCTTAGTTGTAGATTTTGTATCTGAAACTGGATGACATATTTCTTGTGAGCATGAACTCTGTTGGGCCACTTTTATATTCCACTCAGTTTAATGGTATAAAGCTGATATGCAGCCAAGACCCATTGATTAAGTAATAGGCAGATGGATGGAGGGGTCAATTGATTTGCTGCCAACTGCTGTCTCACATAAAGGAATTTGCAAACATCTCGGGTGGTCTGGCTCTCATGCTCTCCTCACCATTTTTTACCATTCCATTGGATTATTTCTAATCCATTATGCATCTATCATGCCTGAATTTATTTCAACCCCTTGGAACATATTGATATTGTGGCTTGAAGTCTCAACAAGAATGATTTCTTCATTACATAGTTGAGTTTTTATCTGTAATTTATAACAAATTATTCTTATAGATAGGCATATGTTGAAATAAATAGGTTTAGTCATTTATTATTTTTTATTATTTCCATATGACTTTGGTGTGCTTTTCTAACATCT
>PVKZ01006496.1:0-34423 GCA_004027375.1 Macroglossus sobrinus | reverse complement strand
TCCTCCTCCTCCTTCTCCTCCTCCTCCTCCTCCTCCATTTTTTAAATCATCTGCCGTAGTCACTCCCTTCCCCACGGACTGCTTGCCCCCCGATCCACGGGCTGCCCGGAGCTGGGCATCACTGCTGGCCGGAACTCTCCCCAGAAGCATCCCGAGTGTGGAAGATTGATGGACGGATGAGTTGTCTTCCATAAACACATGTCTGTCCAGTTCCTGCTTTGCTGAGTGACAGCCAGCTAGTGCCTTTTAATGTGGCCCACTGTGACTTTTACCGGGTCACAGACATAGAGTGGATTACATTTTAGAAAATAACACTTTAATTTAAAAGAATGATTTTAGCCCAACGACTCCCAGGCCTCTTCACTGTGGGAATTGGCTCAATCTTGTATTAGACTCCAGATGACAGAACGTGATGCTTATGTGGGAAAACCTTTGTGAACGAATGGGAAGTTTGTGTAAGGTGGCTTGCTTAGCCTTTTATCTTTTTGTGACCATCTACATAGAAATATAATCGCATTTTAGCTCATATCGCTGGCAACACAGTGAATGTTTGCTCTGGGAAGTTGACCATCCTCACGATAAACATTCCAACATTTGAATGATAAATTGGTCGCCTGCCTGGCGTGGTGGGCAGTGCCAGCTGGCTTATCTCGAGTCCGTGACGTTTGATTGTGCTTTGCCTTCCTTTGAATGTGTTCTCTCTCAGCTGTCTGTCTTGCTGAGTGAGAAGAAAGAGCCGTGATTCAATCTTGCATCGTAACGTACGTGTTTTCTCAGCCAGCGAGGCAACAGGAAACTTGTGAATGGTGTAAGGATAAACAAGGCATGAAACACAGGGCATCATCACGTGGTAGGTCCTTCCTGGATGTTAAATGTAAAGGCGGCTCACCGAGGCTGAATCGTACCTTGTATTGACTTGGTTTCCTAAAATATCCTCTTGGCTAACCGGTGACGGGGTTCCTGTGCGTTGCGTCTGACTCTCCTGCTTAGCCCCAGCCCTTGCTTTGAAGGGGAGAGAGCGAGATGTGAATGGAGGAGCTGAATCACGAAGCAGTGTGGACATTAGAATCTGAGGTTTCACCGGGATGAGTCGCTGACTCGTCCTGCACAGACGCCCTTAAGGACGATGGCACTTAAGTGCGTTCCCGTGTCACCCCGCCAGCGTGACATGCCTGAGGTCTGCGTTCGAGGCAGGACGCGGAGGCTCCGTGTCTCAGATCAGTTCTCTGTGATCCTTCGCTGCAGAACCGAGTGTGGCGGACTGAGAAAGCAGAGCGTGACGATTTCCTCGGGGTTTGGGCGCCAGCGAGGTCTGCGTTAGTGCTTTTTGATCTTTCATTTATCCCTTTCTGACTATGAATAAAATCTGCTTTGAAATATAGGTTCAAAATTAAGGAAATGTAATGTTCTCCTTTTGAACATTGGACTCTTGTTATGCTGTTAGTCTTTGGGAAAATAGTCAGACTTGAAGAGTCCACAGTTCTCTCTTTCTCATTCTGAAAATTGTTTAGATCTTTAAGGAAGAAAAACACCCAGACTTACCTGAGCTGTTGCGTTTCCAGTGGACGCTCTGTATATACAGGCCACTGGGTGGCTACAGGGCTGAGACGGGCGTGTTTCAACCCTCTCATATTATGTGGACGGTTGACCTTGCTGTGTGGACCACACCAGGTCAAAATTCAGGTAAAAGGAGATCTAATGCATGCTGGGTGAAACTGTCAGTCATCTGAGGTGGTTTACTTATTTTGCAAATTTGTAGCAACTTGAGTGGTTCTCTAACCACTATTTCTGTGAATTATTACATAGGAAACAAAATTAAGACCGTAGTTGTATAAGACCGTAATTGAACAGATGGCTACGTAGACATATACTTAATGTTTACATCTCCAGGTATTTTAAAAACACTACTGATCATAAATCAGGGAAACTTGAAATAGTGAGGGATTATGGCGATTCACAAGAGAGTGGCTAACGTTATGAACACTCCACATCACCAATCAGAGAGAAGGGTTGTAGAGACGGTGCGGGGCATGTAAGTGTCAGCCAGCAGCATTAATGGCCTAGCATGATGTTCTATTATTTTTACTTAATTGGCCATGCGGTAGGTTAGGTTGATTAGCTTAGCATCGCGGGAGGCATCAGTTAGGGAGGAGCCTGCAGAAACGAACACGGCCTCATCGGCCAGTGCTGAGCAGGTCTGGGGGCTTCACTGGTGATCATGAACTTGGAACAGGAGCGCTTGGGATGTCCAAAGGCCTGGGCTAAAAATCTTGCCTCTGCCATTTACAACAGGGTGACCAGAGATGCCATGTTACCCCAGATGTTTTTGTAAGGAAAGTAGAGAGAGTCATTTGTGTCTCACCTATATGTAAAGAATGACACTAAAATTTGGTCGTTGTGAAGATTTCATATGAGAGAGAGAGCTGTAAGAGGTGGTTATGTTAATTAATTGGTCCATGACACCACTGACGATGAAGATGGAGGTGATGTTCCCCTGTCTTGTGTCATTTCTCCTCGCTGGCACTGATGGATGGGGTGAAACATGCGTGGGCGCTGTCTCCATCATGCTTCCCACCTGGGTTTCGAAGATCCTGAGTTATGGAAACATTGTTTAGGACCAATGGCTATTTCCTTTGGGTCTATAAATCCCCTCAAATGAGAGTCCCATGTCACCACTGGGGGGATGCAGAATCTGGCATCACCCCAGCGGTGTGGGGAGGAAGAGCAGGATGGTGGCACCCTGTGCTGTCCCTCGGGTCTTCCCTGCAGATGCAGCAGAGAATTACAGGTCGGCGAGATCTGGAAAAAGCAAGCTTTACTGGAGGTACATTTCAGAAGCAGACGGGCCGCGCTAGGGAAGGCTGCAGCCCTGTGGAATCGGGGAGATGAAGAGATGAGACAGTCCACCCCGAGGGAGCAGCGGGTTTCCAGCGGGCAGAGCTGTAACAGGGCAGACACCGGAAGGCCTGTTCATATTTATTTGGGCTGTGATGGGAGGTCCCTGGCCATCTGTCTGTGAAGTCACCTTGACTGACAGTTGGCTGCTATATAACACCTTGTCTACTGCCCATGTGCACCCCACTACCCTCCCAGAATTCAGTCTGGTATAATTAGACCCATGAACTTCAGGATAAAACGTAGTATCATGATGACAGTATTTGAGCGTTAGGTTGTGGGTAAATTAGGATTGTGCCTTCTGCGCATGCGTTTGGAGCTGGTTCAGCCAGCAGCGTTTACGGCCTTTGTGCTCTAGGATTTGGGATAATTTATAACCCGAAAAAGGGAGGTATTTCTGGGAGGTCCTTAAGGAATGTCTTCAAGGAAGGTTTCTATGGTTACAGAGCTAGGCTTTCTTTCTGTAGCTCATGCCTGGCTAACTACCTAACTCCGGTACTGAATATTCTAGAGAGAAGATCAGTAAAACTCAATGATTAGGAAAGGTTAGAAAACCTTTTCCTCTAGTCAAATCGGATTATTCGCTGCCTTCTAAAATAGAACACATCTATGCCATTTCTGTTTCTAGAATTTAGAAACTGTGGCTTCTTAGAACCCTGCCAAAAATAGTCGTTGCTCGTAGCCATTGTCTTTCCTTTCCTCTCTCTTTATCAGTCTTTTCCTTTTTGTCATTTTAAACCCCAATTAAGTGCTACTTCTTATAAAAAGTGATACAGTAAACAGTACCCTTAGATCTTTGGTGAATGTGTACTTTATTGGTTTGTATTATTATTCATTGTTCCATATATATATGACTCATCTCCTGTAATACGTTGCAAATTTTTTTGTAGGAAATACTATTCGTTGTCCTTCAACTGTTAGAAAATTTTACTGGGAATTTATGATAATGAGTGGAATAAACTAAAAAAAAAAGTCTGGAGGCTTAGCTAGGAATAAATGATAAAGATTTATTCCAAGGTTTAGGGTTTGCAAACCAAACTTACAACTAGGGAATAGCCAGAGTGTTCTAAAGAAGAAAGAAAAGCTAAGAGTTCTTATAGTGAAAAGTACATTTTTGAAAAGAATCAGTTCTGCATTCTTAGCCTCTGGATGGGCCCAAAATGGTGCTCTAGATGACCAGTAGACTGGATAATGGGTGTCACGTGGTCCGGACACATGGACATGCTTTTCTTAGCCCTTCACTGGGTAACCAGAGGGTTCTCTGGAGGTTTGAGGTACATATCCAGCCATGGACACAGGAATGAAAAATTCAAGAGTTTAAGTTTCTAGGCTATTTATAACAAGAATAGACTCATTTCCTCATAGCTCAACCTACCTGATTTTAGTAATTTAACAGCTTGATTAGAGTGATTCCATTTTATTTCTTCACTCTATTCATCACAAGGTTGATTAGACACATAATAAGGGCTGCTCCAGTAGGAACTATTTGAGAGTTAAAAAAAAAAAAAAGTTAATTGGTCAGAAAAAGAAAGAGTTGAAAAAGCACATTTATTTGATGGAAGAAAAAGTTTTGAAAATCAATTTAAAGTTTGGTAAATTGAGATTAAGGCGGCAAAGTATTGATGTGTGGAAGCCATTGATGTGTGACCAAGAAGTTTTAGAGGAAGAAGAAGAAGAAATTTAAGTTTCATATGTAGAAAAAGGAAAACTGAGGGTGAGATCAGACTCATTAAGGGATATAGGTGATATAAGGGATATAGGGTCTCCCTTAGTTGCCCTGCCATTTGCGTTCAGTGCCACCCGACTTTTGTATTTCTCATATAAGAAAACTGCTGTAGAATGGAATGGGTCCCTTGTCAGCCACACGGTGACCTTTCTTCACAAAGGATGTTCTTTGTAGACGGCTGCATTGAGGTGCCTCTGTGAAGTCCCAGGAATGAAAGGAATGGACAATGGTCACATTATTTCATTTCCTATTTAAACGGGCAGTCTCCTTCTTATCGTCCTATCCCTTCCGCCCAAAGCCAAACTAATGCGCACCTTGAAAAGAACAGATGCTACCAGGATCGGCAGCACCATTGTGAATATCTCTGAATGTCCCTGATGAAGCTAGCTCTTGCTTAGAATGTTTCCTTTATTCTGAGTTTTTCAGACAATACTAAAACACGTTGCTTTTTTCGTGCTATAGGTGTTACATAAAAATGAAATCACCAATATTATAGTTTATCTTTTTAATATTGTTTTTCTGTTTTAGGTTATCTTATGATTTTTTTTTAGAGGAATTTTTCATTATACTGAGTTTAGAACAAGTTTGGTGTCTTAAACTCCAGTCAAAAATGGTGATTGCCCATCAGCCAGAGGGAAGATGTTAGGGTGTGCCCATTCACCTCACAGAGCACGAGCCAATATTCAATCGTATTGGCTCTAGGAGGCTCACCATGTCCATTAACAAATTAAGTCAAAGGAAAGAAGCTGTAGAGACCTCCTACCCATTCGACTCTGCTTTGGTGTCCTGTATTGCCCACATCTCACCTGCGTTCCTGATTTAGACTCACCAGCAGGTCTGAAGATCTAAATGCAGACTTAAAGCTCTAAATGGGATTCTTCGAGGCCCTTGGGATAGAGACTATTTCTAGGGTCTCTACGTATAAGCTTGGACATACAGTTGACTCTTCTGTACAATTTTCTTCGCGTCTCTGGGGAACATTTAAGTACCTCTATCTAAAATTTCTCTAAGAATAAGGGAAGATGTACTCACATAGTTAAGTGATATACACACGTGTGTAGCTATGGTGTCTAGAAGAGTGACTAATGGCTCTCAGGCCAACGACAATCATTGAAGTTCTCTCGCTCACTTTCTAGAATGTGTTATACGTAAGACTAGTTACCTGTAATATAATCATGATTTGTTAAGAAATTAATTTTGGATGCACCCTGTGCTGAACACCTTATGTGCTTCAAGAGTCAGCAGAGTGATCAGGCCGTATGAGATGGTGCTGAGCCCTGGACCTGAGCCCACGGCCGAGTCCCGGACCTGCTTGCTTGCATATCTGACGTGCACATTTCTTTCCTTGCTTCCGCCTTGCTGTCTAGCTCCTTGCTTCTGTCCAGGCTCCGTCCGCAGAGTATCTTGCGTTTAATAAGTGCCCTGCATGCACGTGCTGGCTGCCAGGTGGGCCCTGTCATGCAGCAGTGGCTTCGGCAAGTCACAGGAAGGTCGTGTGTTGGGGGTGGCAGTGTCGCTTCCTAGAAACTCCATAAAACAGTGTCTCCTTCTCTCTGGCTTCCAAAGCTCGGAGAACCCTGGGCCCTGCCCTGTGGTCCATGTTTATGGGACACTGCTGGGGGCCTAGGGGCTGCACCTGTGACCTCCTGCTGCCACTCACGGACCTGGACCTCGGCCGGAAACCAGCGTGTGGGCCTTTCTGAGACCAGCCTCAGGGCGTGTACAGACAGTGATTGTTATTTTTGTAACAAACAAACAAACAAACAACACACACACACACACACACACACACACACACACACACACACACACAAGGGGTAAAAAACCCATTCGATTTTTGGGTTTTTCTTGTCCCTTTTAATTCCTTGTGTACTAATAACAGGGACCTTGGGTCAGAATCTGAGATCAGAAGTCTCTGGCAGTTGCTCGGAAGGGACATTGGGAGATGTGGATGCAACTTTGTGACAAGCTCTGGCAGAGGCGAGTGGGGAACCCACGTGGACCCCCATTCTGGCCGAGCCGCCTGTGGGGAAGGATGCTGACTCCGCCTTAACTTGGTTCCCTGTTCAGTGGGGACACCAGTGTGCGCTCACACACCACACGGAGCACGAGGACATCTGTCCTGGGCTCACGGGGTGGCCCTTTGTCGATGGCATGTGAGTGGCCTCCCTCCTTTTGTGACTTATTTCCCAATGACATGTAACCGCTCTGGACACTGGGTGCCATGTTGCTATTGAGAATAAAAAGAGAGAGAAGGCATTTCTGTCCAAAACCGGTCTTTACTGCTGAGTGGTCTCGGTCCCGGTCCGAGTGCTTTAAGATGAGTCACTCTGAAAACGTAGGTGTTATTTTTGGCGGATATCCTCCAAGTATAACTGGCTTACAGCAAAAATTCTATTTAACTGACTTAGTTACTTGGGATTAAATTTTTATCCAATTTATCTTGGAGGTACACCAAGAAGTTATCTCCATTAAAATTAGAGGTACTTTGGGTGCAATATGGAAACACTTTTAAATGGTTTACACGGGCCACTTGCAGCACCCGCTTCAAACATTTTCCAAGATAAAATACTGATTTATAAGCTGTACAAGTGCTGAACTTTGTTTAATTCATCTTGAACTTTTATTAGAGGATTAAAACCCTAGTCTTTTTGTTGGTTTATGTACAAAGCAAATCAATCTGCCCTTAATTGGCAGCATGGGTCCGTCTGCAAGTTCTTCCTGTAGAGTTTAACTCTTAAGCGATAGGAACTCAGCCTGGACATCCATCTAGAACATTCCTTCAAGATTACTTGAAATATATGCAATAATCTGTTTTTGAGGTTCTAAATTTCAGTCAGAGATGAAAGCAGGCCACCAGAGAATATATATCTAGACAGACAATAGCTTTGACCTTCAAAAAGCTACATTTACACTTGCGATTTCCCCTTGGTTTTGTGCACATGCTCCTGTCATGTCGTCAGGGAGATGCTGGGCATTTAGTGGAGGCCTGGGCTGGATGCTGGCTTACTCTCAGGTAGCGGGCCCTCCACGGGGACCCACGGGGACCCACGGGATGATGTCCTCTTGGTCTTGGAGGCATCCTGAACTTCTCCTGCTCATTTTTTCTTTCTCTTGACCATTGTTAGTCTCTTAGGTCATTCTTTTCTCAAATTATTCTGCAGAATGCTTTTCATGGCAAGGCTGGTAAGTGGTTTGGGAGAGAACCTTTCTGTGCCTCATCCCGGGCTGGCCTCTCAGTCAGCCGGTCAGCACACTGATGTCCGCGTGCCAGCCGGCGGGTAAGAAGGAGCAAGAGCTAGGTCTGTTTCCGTGCTGCACTTGCCAGCTTTTCTTATGCTGTGTGTGTGTGTGTGTGTGTGTGTGTGTGTGTGTGTGTGTGTATGAGCCATTTCAATCAATATCCAGCAGAACAGCATTAAGCAGATACGACTTCGAGGAATAGTGTTGTAATTTTATGATTTTCTTCTTTGTTTTGGTTGCCAAGAGGCCATGGTGGAATTTGCAAAAATGTCAACTTAAGTGTCGCCATCTCTGGATGGGACAGGGTGGGCATACACGTCTTGGTAAATGCTCAATCCCACTTTGTCCCACACACCTGTGGAATGTGGGGCGCTGCCCCTGCCGTCTCCCAGACCCCAACCCTACGGTTACCCAGTCCTCTTTCTTGATATGGTCTGGTATAGTCCTGCAAACATCATATTAATGATCACAGTAAAATCAATGGTGATGAACGAGGCATGCCAGCATGAGCAAGTTACGTACACGATTTGATCATGTACACTCAAATTGCAATAAGGACGGAAGGAAATTCACTGTCTTCTCATTCTAATTGCGTGACTTATATTTTCTTGGGAGAGATCTTTTGCCCAGGGCAGCTGGGGGTTTCTGGGGAGCCAGCGTGGGGTGGAGTGGACCTCCGGGGGTGGCCGCACCCATCCGACTCTCCCTCGGGCTGTGTCCACACCTGCGCATCATCGGTTTGGGAGACATGTGGATTTCACCTTGGGGTGTAACCTACTTTTGGTTTATGGAAAATTTCCGGATGGAATTATTAAAGTAAGTGGTGCCTCGTTGTAACATCTCATTTGTTTCCCTTGACCATCCTTGGTTTTGATGGGTTTCTTTAAATTTTTTATTATTTGGAGTAGGCTGGGAATTTTTATGGGCCTCGTGCGGTGTGTGCATGCAATACTGAGCTCAGAAGTATGCGTGTGAGCCCACAGGCCATTAACGAAATGAGATTCTGCATAGAGATGAATCAATCAGTGCTTCGCAAGGGTCCCCTTTTCTCTCTCAGAGATGATGGTGGGAGCTGGGCCCCTTACACTCTGGTGTTCTGAATTTTACTGCACCCCTGTGGCTTGCCGTCCTGCTCCTGGAAACCTTTCAGAAGCAGTGATTTCTGGTGTGAGGTTCTGTGCTCTGGGTTCACGACGTGCCACTGTATTTTGCCTCAACGGAGGAAAAATCAGTGGGGTTTAGACATAGGTTCAGTCTAGCCCTGGAATGTGGAAGAAAGACTGGAAAAGAATTTGCAGGCAATCCGCTTCTTATTTTCTAATTGCATAATTATTCTTTTTCATTTAAGTCATTCATTAAGTGAATTTTATTGCAATTATGTTAATGGGGCTTAGTGTTTACAGCTCTTCTTTAATGAGTGGGCAGGATTTTTTTTTTTACCCCTTTTCTTTTTTTGTGTGGTAATGCCTGAATCACTTGCTACTATCAGCTTAACACACCATTCTTTAAAAATACATCTTAAAATGATATCTCCTTATATTAAAAATATTGGAAGAATCAACGTTTCTTGAAAGACATTTATGTTGATGGCAGAAAATTTGGAAAATACCGAAAAGTCAAAACTCTAAAAGAAAACCACCGTTGAAATGTGAATATTTCACAACAATCTCTTTTCCAAATATCTTGAAACAATCTACGCCGCTCAGCTATAGTGATAGCTGCAGGCATTATTCAACTTTATTTTGTAGCATATATATATATTTTTTTCAGTACAGATGTGAAAAGTTTCACATCTATTATTTAGTTCTTCAATGTCAAATAAAGTTGGAGAGAAGTTTCAGGAAGAAAAGGATGTGTTTGCAAAAGAGCGTACGCTCTGAGGCGGGAAGGGGTGGGAGGACATTTATCGCGTCTCCCGGGTGGCAGCGGTGAGGACAGAGAGCTTCAGGGTCCACCAATCAGCGTTCAGACACAGTTCCTCGCTCGCTCTTCATGATGAGCCAACGAAGGTCTTATGTGAAATTTACAGATGGGGAAGCCGAGGCCTCGGCTTGCCTGGCTGGTCAGGACACCGCCTGGACCACTCGGCTTCTCCATCCCTTCTCTGCCCACCTGGGCATCTGGCTGCCCTCGGGGTGCTCCTGCCCCCTCCGAGTCTCACACGTGCTTGAGTGATGACCTTGGACCCCACTGGCCCTCCTTCCTGAGACAGTTTTCTTCCCGTTCCCAAAACTGTAATAGCAATATGTGCTCCTGGAAAACAGTTTCTGACGGAACCAAGGAGGGTCATAGAGACACGGTTTATACGCAGGTTTTTTTTTTTTTTTTTTGATGATGTTCCTGTAGTTTTAGTCTGAAAACAAAATTTCTGTGTCGCTCCAGTGGTTGTAAGTATCACAATTACGGTTGCAAAAGTCGTAGCCACCTCGTAGGCCTGTGTCACTGTTGACTTCATGCTCTACCATATTGTCAGAGTAGAGGACCCCTCACTGCTTGAGGTGTCTTCACCCAGGAAGGCCCGACTCGCCCCCTCGCCACCTCTTCAGAACTGGGATAAAATGATGCCCAGTAGGTTGGGGTCTGGCTTCCCAGAGAGTAAAGTTGGATGTCACCATCTGGATCCGTGAATGCGTTAACTCCCTGCGGGAACAAATGTCGACCCACACCTGTACGTTATTTGCATATTCTCTAATTGTCTAGAATCTTGAGGTCAGCAGAACACAGGTGGTCAGCACGGCCCTGGCAATCATTTCGGCCTCCTGGGCATGTCGCCTTCGGTCTCTCGCTCTCAGTGCTTCCAGGAATGAAGGCCCGTGTGGACAATGAGAGCACTGCACCCTCTGTCACTTTTCTCCCTTGCTGGGGTGTCTGCCTCCCTTTCTAACTGGCCTGCACGCTGTTCCCCTCGCTCATCTGCTGTTCGTCTTGGCCGTCACCCACCTAAGACTCTCAGATCGCATTATGTCAGGATGCCTGATGAGTTAATGCTTGTTTACCTGGCACAGAGAGAGCTTGTCTGAGTAAAGGTGTGCAGTGGTTTAGAGAGCTTTCGCTCAATTGGATGACTTTATATTAGACACATGTAACACCTTAATGATGTCATAATGTAGTTTAAACTAATATATGCCAAATAAAGAGAAAAGAAGTAACCCCTGGCAACGTTTTCACAGCCAGTGGGCATATACTGACTCTAGAATGAGAAAGCATTTGCTATGCACCCCACTGCCACAAGGAGTGTGACACGTCTGTGAATCACGCATAGCGTCCTCATGCATATGTGATGCAATAAACATCTCCCGACTCAGGCAGGTACTGATGGCCCGTGGGCTGCTGCTCATCCAGCATTTATGCTTCCATTTTTCATTGCTCACAAAACTCCCGTTTTGTTTAGGTGGTCTCATAATCAGAGCAGTTTTGTGTCTCTTCGAAGGTGAATACGTTAGGGGGCCATGGGGTCTTCTCATGGCCTTCTCTGGGAAAGCATCCCTTCTTGATAAGAGAGAGACTGTTCAGATAGCAAGAGACTTTGCTTTCTGTGTTGCAAACAGTGCCCGGAGCTGAAGCAGCCGTCTCTCGTGACCATGAAGAGTCAATCAAGCCTGAAGGCAAAGCCGACACCCCAAAACAAGGTCAAAGGACCCTAAGCCTAATGGCCTCCTCGGACCATCAGTGACTGCCTATCAAGTGCCTTCTCGTTGGCGGATCGTAACGATCCTTCTGCACACAGTCACTGTCGATCGAGTTTTCGATGATTTCCATTAAGATAAAATTTAGGCTTTCTACTCTAATCTGCACATGAAAAGCAACTTCAAATGCTGAGAAGCATCCTGTATCTCATTCCATCTGCCACAGGAGTTAACGCTTCCTCCTGGCTTTACTAAGAATCAGAAGATGATGGACATAATAGAATTTATATTTAATTGCGACATCAACAATTGCTAAGGATACACCGTGGCTAGAGGTAGACACGGAAAATCAACACAGAGTTCTTTTTTCATGGCGCAGGAAAGAGTGTGTGCTGGAAAGACTTCCCCAGTCACTGCCGACGAGCCTCGTCTGGCAGCAGGAGTGGCCATTCGCTATTCCGCCTGCTTTTTCTTTTTAGGTAGCTGACGATCAAGGTATGAAACCAAAAAACCTGCAAGGCTCACTTCTAGGATGGATTCACATGTATTAAAAATAACAGGATTGCATTTTTTTTTTTTTGGAATAGTTTATGTCTGAAATTTCGGAGCATGTGACTCTCTTGCTGACTTGAAACATATTCAAGTCTTACTCTTGCAAACCTGACGTAAGACAGATGGAATCTGAAAAGTTACACTTCTAATTATAAATAATATTTTTAATGGCATATCTCTGGGGAAACTTTCTAAAAAAGTTCATTATCCTTCCAAATTTTGCCTGGAGTGGAAATTGAGAAAAAATTCTAGAATATGAATTTGTCCGAGTGTTTAGCAGTAGTGGTGAGGGTCTCCAGAGAACCAGAATCATAGGATGTGTGTGTGTGTGTGTGTGTGTGTGTGTGTGTGTGTGTGTGTGTCTGTGTAATTTTAAGAATTTTGTCTGTGTAAATTTAAGGAATTGGCTCATGTCATCGTGGAAGCAGACAAATCCAGAATCCACAGGGTAAGCCAGCAAGGTGGAGATCCAGGAAAGCGTTGGTGCTGTATCTTGATTCTGAAGTCTGTCTGCTGGCAGAATCGTCAATCTTGGTTCTACGAAAGCCTTCCACTGATGGGATGAAGCCCGCCCACCTTATGGAGGCAATCTGCTTCTCTGAAAGTCTGCTGATTTAAATGTCAACATCCCATAAAAACCACCTTCTCAGAAACATCTAGGACACTATTTGACAAATGTCTGGGCACAAATTCCAGCCCAGTGGATGCATGAAATTAACTATCACAATAGTCAAGAGGAATGAATAATTTAGCGTCCCAAACTGTAAAATATGCCAAGAATGATGTCATTACTCTCATGCTTTACATTGCAATGAGTTTCACAGAAAAGTAATTTCTCCCCCGACTGTAGTGTATGCATGTTTGGCTAGAATAAAACATGAGGGGGGAAAAATTCATATTTGTCTCAAGCCCTGAAGATCACAATAAAGCTGATGACAACTTTGCAGTTGAACATCAAGTCCTTTGATGTCATGAATTAATTTAGGGAAAAAATGATTGGAGTGTTCACTGATGAAATGCTGGTTTTGCTAGCTTTGTAATAGGGATTTTTGATGGAAAGTCAAAGGAAAAACATAGCTCTTTTCTCTGGAATGCAATAGATAGCTCACCACCAAATATTAATTTTGAAAATCCTGTGTCGCGATCCAAGGGCAGGGTTCATTCTTGCCATGTGATTAATTACAGACTGATGTGGAATAGTAGATAATTCAAGTTGTAATGTGAGGATTCTAAATGACATTTATCATTCTGTTTAGACTTGGGTTATTTTCCATAATGATATCATTTGAAAGTCTACCAGAATTTTTGAAATTCAGGATATGATTATTTTCCCATTGGACTTACCATTTTTTTTAAAAAAGAAGCTATTTTCCCTTCTGTGGGAATTTCTTTTGAAGATGCTTTCACTACTTTAGAGAGAGGGGAAAAAAATGAAACTGAGGACTTACTCATTTTTAGAGTTGACATGATGAATATATTTTGTCCTAACGTATGATGAATCAAAACATAACTTAGAAAGATGATTTATTTAGCCCTTTTTCCTAAGTAAGATGACAGTGCATCCAACGATACTTGGAAACTCTGGTCCCTGCCAGGGTCATCAAAGAGAAGCATCACTGCAGTGGACACGCTTGTCCCAAGTACTTTCATGGTTCACTCAGAATCTGGTTTTGCTTTTTGGGACAGGCAAGAAGAACGAGCACAATTTAAAATAAAGTCGTAGCTTCGCCGCATTCTGCTATGGCTATTGTAACAATCTTGCCGTCAACGTGATGCACTGAGACACGGCCCCCTGCCCCCAGGTTTGCTGTGATTGACAAGGTGCTGTGCACACAGTTGAGTCCTGTTCCAGGAGGGGCCATTCACACGGACCCCTCCAGGGGTCGTGTCCGCCCAGGCTGCGAGCATCCCTCGCGTGGATGCGGGGGAGCTTGGTGACAGATGCCATTCCCAAATCTATCCTTTTGGTTCATCCATTCAACGAGCTGGCTGTTTTTGTTTGCTTGTTTGTAAATATCTAGCGTGAAAAAGAACACAAAGACTTAATTTGGCGAACCACAAAGGTCGACTCAGGAGACCTGGAAGAGGCTGCTTATAAACGATTGAAAGCAGCGCATAGAAACCACGCCGCCGTGTTGTCAAAGAGAACTGTGCCTGCCCAGATTTATGTCCTGAAGTTCCTCTGGTTTTGGAACACCAGGGAAAAATACCAAATGCTCCACACTTCCAAAAAGGATAATTTCAAAAGAGCTTAGCGTAGTTGGCAAATACACTTGCGCTTCAAATATGTCGGTCCTGAAACCGAGTGGAAACATGTTACAGCATCTGCATCGAAGTTCCAGCCACAGATAACAAATGTGCATCGTGCTTTAATGAAAATCTCAGAGGACACCGGTCTCGACAGTGATGGAGAGGAGGAAAAATCAGCTCATTTCGGGAAGAACAAATCCCGAGCACGAGTCCACCGCCTCCTATGCCCTGGCTGAGAGGGAAGCTTTGCAAGACTGTGCTCAGAAATGTCCTGTTTTTGACAAATGTCCCAGAAAAGTTTAAATCTTAACAATTAACATTTGATCAATTTGCCATAATTCACTTTTATTTTTTTTTTTCTTTTTTAGGCGAGGCAACCCTTGGTTGACCTCACAGATTGCAAGGAATTTATCAGCTTACAATCTCTTGTTTTTTTAAAAATTGTTATGCCTACAGCACCTGGTCTTCCTAGGTGGTCTCCCATCCAATTACTAACCAGGGTTAACCCTGCTTAGCTTCTGAGATCAGACAGAATTGGGCTTGTCCAGGATAGCATGGCCATAGACCATAATTGACTTCTAGAAAGTATCTTTCAGGATTCAATTCAGAGGTAAACTGGTATCTTTTTGCTCATTTTTAGATTTTCCTTCTTTTAAAAAATCTAATTGGGTGTTGCTTTAAGTGCACTGTTGGTTATGGCAATAAAGCAGTATGAATGGATTGACATTTCTTTCCCAATTCATAGAATAGAAAACCTGTATCCAGCAAACAGATCACATTAGATTGTGTGTACCTGTGTGTAATCCTAAAGCTGTTATTATATTTTTTATTTTTAGTTGCAATATTTAATTTATTTTTGAAGTTTTGATTAAAATTAAAGGTGAATGTTTCTGTTCATCTAAGAGGTTATAAATTAGAACTCGATAATCCTGATTCTAAACTCTTTTGTCTTGGGGGCAAGCCTCTTATAAACACAGTCATTTTTTCCTTCCATCATTCCCTTTCCTCTGCCCTTGATTCTCCCTGTATCCAATTCAGAATCTACCATATTTTATCCCATCTCTCTGTCTTTGCATACCTTGTTGCATTTGTCTAGATATGCCCCTAAACTTCACATTTCCAATCAGAGAATTTCCATTTATCCTTAAAATTAAATTCCAGTGGCGCCTCCTCTAAGATGGCTTCCATGATTACACAAACGCATTTCTCATTTCCTTTCTCTCAAGTAATACAGCTTTGTATACACCACTATCAGGATATTCATGTTATTGTAAAGGTTTGGGAAAATACACATTTGCAGAAATATATTCGTCTTATAAAAGTTGAAGACGGTGAAATCTCTTTCACCATCACTCTCAATTCCTCCTTTCGACGTGCCTTAGAGGGAAGCACGCCTCTCAGAGTGGGGATGCGTATACGGGCCACGTCTATTCACAGGTCCCTATGAAAAACAGACAGCATCGTCTTCAATGTGAGTCACGAAAATGTCATTGGGTGCCTGTTTTGTTCTGCAAATTACTGATTTCTTTGCATCTCTCTCTCTGTTAACAAGTAGGAGGGTTCTACCCATACCACCAGACGGTGGGGGTCCTCAGTTCAGTGGTGGTGTGTGTGTGTGTGTGTACGTGTGTGTGTGTGTGCATATGTGCCCACTCCATAGCTAGTACTTTAATAGATGTCTGTTGCGTAAGAAGTATTATGTGTCCATGTCATTCGTTCAGGGCTAAAAGGACACTTAATAGAATCAGACCCAAATTCAAGATGGAGCAATGGCCAGCAAGATATTTTAATGTGCGGAATCCTTAGGCAAATGGCTGGCATTTTAACTGTGCTAGATTTTCCATACGTGCCTTTCCTCGTAAATTAGAGTAGAAAGAAGTCACCACAGGGATGCTGCCGTCGAAATTACCACCACATAATCAATTATACTCATTTTCCTTCAAAACAGTTTCCTAAGTAAAATGATAGGGATTTGCTCACAACGTGATAAACAGTCCGTTGCATGCTCCTGCCTTCCTCAAGATAAGGAGCGTAAGAGAAGTTATCTTTCCTCTTGAGGAGTGTTGGACACTTGGAGGAGGTTAATGGAAGTGTACTGAGGCTGAATAAAGCACAGTTCGGTGACATGTCCTCTTTCTCTTATTTCTACAAAGCGCATGGCTAGCGATGCTCTAAAAATTAGCTCGGGCTGTCCTGGGGGCAGGTGGGGGCCGACAACGGCGCATGAATATTAAGCATCTCCGTGTCTGTGAGTGACAGTGTCTTCTCTCCAAGTGTCGGAAACGCCTCTGGCGAAGAGAGAGAAACACCTGGGTGCACTTCTTCTCCCAGTGTGTGTCTGCAGTAGACGAAAGACAAAGGAAAAGCAAACTCTGGCTGACCAGTCCTGCTTCTCTCGTGGTTTAATGGATTTTGTGGGCACCCAGGCCTGAAGGGCCTCCAGCTGGTTCTGATCTGGACCCAGGAGGTGGGGATTAAGATCTGATTTTCGTCGTCAGGGGCTGCCCCTCGCCAGTGGGAAAACAAATAGCGCCCACCTGCGGGCGGCTAGGGCCGTGTCCCTGCCTGGAGAGCGTGGGTCTGAACTCAGAGCATCTTCTTCCAAATCGCAGGTCTCCCAGTTGCCATGCCGAGCGTCTTGGCAGCTCCTTCGTCTTTGCTGCGCTTTGGGGTTCTCTCTCCCGTGAAGCTGGGATGGTAATTTTCGCGCAGAACGAGAGCGCGCAGTCAGGCCGACTCCCGCTGCCATGGTAACCATGCCGCTCTGGTCCTGCCCTCGTGCTTGTGTCCATCCCCTCATGCTTCTCCATCACTTGGCGCAGGTGTGTGTGTGTGTGTGTGTGTGTGTGTGTGTGTGTGTGTGACCTGTGCTTTCGAGGGGACGGGGGAGGGTCCCTCTGGGGAGCTCCCATCGCTGCTCTAGGTGTACCCTGCGTCCCCCTTCTCCATCCCACACTGCCCCTCGCTGTGCTGGCCTTGTCCGGGATGCCGCCGTCCCCTGGCTGCAGTGGGAGGCGTCTGCTGAGCCCGGAGCAGGACAGCGAGGTCAGAGGGGGCTCCCCTAGGCAGGGGCAGGAGGGCCGGTGGCCACAGCTGTCCCTCAGGGGGCCAGAGACGTAGGCGTTTCATATCCGTCTGTTGCCTAAGCAGTATCCCAGGTCCGCGCCGCTCCTTCACGACTGGAGGAGGACAGTAGGATTAGCCCCCCGTTTTAGACTGGGTAACGACCAACGAGCCATTGACTGTGTGGGGTCCTTACGCAAATGACGTCAACGTGCTGGGATCGCCATACGTGCCTGTCCCCGTTTCCACGGAGTTTCCACGGTGATGCTTCCACCGAAGGTACCAGGTATGCTCATTTTCCTTCAGAGTCGTTTCCTACTAAAGTTACGTGGGCTGCTCGCAACGTGATGGACAGTCCGTTTCACGCGCATGCTCCCCTTACGGATATGAGGGCCTCCTCCTGGTGTCAGATGCCCCCTTCTCGCTGGGGCTCCCTGCTTTATAGGCCCTCTCCTGCATTACCTGCCTTTCCCACGGACCCAGATCCACCAGGAACCGGGCCGGGGGTGTCTACACCTCGCGCTGGACCCCAGAGACGTCACCAGCGCAGAACACGTGTGCTGAAGCGCTTCCGAAGCCTCACGTTCAGTGCAGAGTCAGACGGCCTGGTCTGTGAAGGACTTTGTTTTCTGAGATCCCCGTGAAGTCAGATGGATTTGTTTATTTCTGGAAAATGTGTCTTGTAATGTAATGAGGACTTTCTGTAACAATTCGTGAGCAAGGAGTTGGTTATTAAAAGTGAAAACGACACAAAAAGAGAATCAGCAGAAAAATGCAAGTGCCTGGATTATCGAGTGGCTGCTAAGATTGACGGCAATTTATCCGATTCTGTTATTTAAATTGTCCTCTCTGAAGATAGTCATTTTAAAAATCAAATGGATTGTGCAATTACCTATATTGATCAACAAATGGTTTCTCAAGTGACTTTATTTGTTACTCCGCGTTCTGGAAATTTTGGTCGTATGCATTAAATTTAATCATGTCAAACAAACACACCCGAATTAATGAAGTCTAAGAAACAGTCATTTTTCAATTGTTAGATCCAAAATCCACCTTTATCTGCAACCGATTTAAAACTTAAGTATTAAGTAACTGAGCACGGTTATAAATTGAATCTCAAATATTTGGTTTCATGACATACCTGTTATATATTTTCAGAAAATTTTTGGTTATGATTAAAGTCAGTGTACATTTCCTGACGGTACACCAATGAATACTCAGGGAATTGGCCAGCTAGCGTGATCCCCAAAAACTTCAATCAATGGTGACTTATCAAACACAACATCTCGACTGGACTGATTTTAGTGATGGCAGCGTGTCAGCTGATTCCCACCCAGGGCGCTGTGTGTGTGTGTGTGTGTGTGTGTGTGTGTATGGGGGGGGATGTTATCTGCCCTTGAACCAATGTCAGCGCACACCTGCAGAGGAGGAGAAACCCACTTAGAATGAACCCTCTGCAAACAGCAATGCCCGTGCCAGCTGTGGGGGAACAGCCACACCCTCTCTCTGAAATGGCTTCCCCATTAGAATCCGGAGGTGCTTGGACCCTGGGCACCTTTTCATCCAGATGGTGAAAAGGATGCCTGGGTGGCCGATTCAAACCCGGGCAGCCTGAGGTCCCTCTGCGTCCCCACAGTCCCACCCGTGCTTGCCTTGAGGGGCACCATGCCACTTTTTCATGCATTTTACCCAAGTTACGGAGTGCATCAGCCAACCCTGCTCAGGAAGTTATAATGTGTTGCATAGAGTTTTCAGTTAGCTCTGCTCTGTTTGATTTTCTTCTCAATACTAAAAAGGAACCTTAAACATGACCCTCGGAAAAGCTCCTCGACCTTTCGGGAAACATGTTTAGCAGCGGAGAAAATGAAGCCATCGTCCAGATTCCCTGGAGCAGCAGCGGAAGCCCGGACAGCGAGAGCTCTGACAGCTCCTCCTGGTTGCCATGGTGAGCGAAGGCCTCATTTGCAGACTATTTAATGGCATGCTTAGGCTCCTCAAGGCTTTAGATTAATTGTGGGGTGCACCTCTGCTTTTTGATTGTGGTGGAGCTGTGCATCGCCTCACGTGAGGATGGGTGGGCTGTTTCTGGACGATGAGCAAGGATGCTGCTTTCGTGTCTCTAAATGCTGTGTGCACGGTAAAGGCAACGTGCATCTTTATTCAGACCTCTAGCAAGTGTTTCCGAGCACCTCTGGCCATGTCCGATGCTTCCTGGGGAGAGAATACGTATCCCGTGGCCTGGCGTGCAGTGTGGAATGGTAGGATGGATAAAGCCACCCCGGAAGGCCTGCCTGTGACGGACAGGGCCCTTAGAGGTGGTGCCCTTCGTACTTTTGTTTCACGGCAGCGCTTCTGTGCGAGACTAGTCTGCACATCCTGGTTTCTTGATGCTCTTTGGGATGGCCTATCAGCATCCAACAATGCCTAGCTTCCTTTTCTCTTGGCCGCTGATAATTATTCCATTTCTCTCCCTGAACTCAACGCTAACATCTTTGGAACACTTGGTCCCTGGATGGTATCGCCTTTGAATGAAGACGTGAAAAACATCTCAGCCGCACCCCACACTAATTTATTTCCCTTTATTTCCATCGTCCTGGAATCAAAAAGTGATGAGCTCGTGATAAAGGCATCACTGGAATGAGCAGCATGAGTCATGCTATAGTCACACTGTTATCACACAACCCTGTTTTCCCACCGAGGCACATGTAATCATGGGTGGAAGCAAAAAAGATAAGGCTTCTGTGGAATGCACGGGAATCTGCTAAATCTCTGGATTCTGGAGACGAGGGTTACTTACCCAGGTGGGGTCCGCTCCGTCAACGAGAAGAACGCCTACAATGTGCCCCTCCCAGGGGTACCTGGGCGCTCGGCTCTTAGAGTAGCAAAGGGCTCAGCTGTAATGTGAGCTATTTGCTAGTGATTAAAGGAAATGTAACTGCAAACCTGTATCTTAAGTCATGGTTCTTAACAACGCATGACCTATTCCATAACCAGGGACAAATTTCTGCTTCTGGTGGGATTCTTTATGTCAGGTGGATCAGCCGAAGTGTGTGTCACGGGGAGGCGAGGACCTTGTCTCTGCTGAGTTCACGCTGCTGAGCCACTAATGGTCCTGGATAACTTTTCTCATATTCCCTGTAATTATGGAACCACGGGTTCTTAGCAGCCAAGAACAAGAAGGATATTTTCTTTTATAAAGAAGTGTAGCCACGTTCTGGCCATCTGGGGTTTGAGCGGCAGGGGCGGGGCCTGCTCTTTATCCCCCTTCTCCTCTCAGGAGCAGGATCGGAGTTGCAAGGGTGTCTTTTTGGACCATGGGGAGGAAGCAACCCTCTAACGGTGTCAGGGTGACAAGACTGTGCCTGTGTCCCTGCCACCATGGAGCCACTGCAAGGCCCTGAATGCCTGTCACCCCAATTGGTAGGTGAATGGTGAAGAAAGGATTTGATATCATTTAAGCGGCTGCTCTTCTAGTTCTCTGCTGCAAATCTATATCTCAACCAACACAGAAAGTCACAAAAATCTCAGCCCCCCAAATAGCAGAAACATCGTGAAACAGAGAATCAGAGTTGGCCTAAAAAAGTTGATATCCAGGAAGAAAGAAGCATTTGGTGAACAAAAAGGTGTTTTTTTCAGCCGAGTCCCTACAATACCAAAGGCAGAAGTGGGTAGGAAGTAGGTGCTCATTGGTGTTTGCTAAAGCTTATGTTAAGTGAAACCTGTGGGTGAATTAAGAAGATTTTAATATTCCCACACAGTGGAACTATATAGGGATCAGAAAGCCATCTTGCATCTATAATTCCTCTAGGAATACAGATGCCAGGATTTCAAGAAAAAGCCAAGTTTTGTGGAGACATTCTCAATTTTTACCCAGAGAACTTAATTCCAAAAATCGAACATTATAACAATAACAGCGGCAGCAACAACAAGAAATAAAATAAGCTAACCCAACAAATCAGAAAGAGTAGCGATTGCATTTGTTTCCCTCGAGAAATGGAGTAAAAAGCTTTCCTGGCGGAATAGAAAGTGTAGAACGATTGTTAATCTTGATAATCTGCTCAAAGGAAACTAGTCTTTAGAGACTAATATTTCAAACTAAGGGAAAACAAACTGCCAGAAACAAGGGCAGAGAAAATCCCTCAACAGGATATTCGATTTGGAGTACAATTCATGGAAAATATCATAAGATAGGTATGCTGTTTGAGTTACAGTGGATGCATTTTAATTGGAGATGGAGCACTTAATTATAATCAATAAACTCAGATGCATTATCTACTCAGAGAGCGGAGAAATAATCTAACAAGTATTTATGGAACAATCTGCTCAGATTGATGAAAAATGCAAACGAGACTTTGCTCTTAAGAGACTTATTCTCTGAAGAGCCTTGTTGCAAATGTGGTTCCCACAGGAAGCAAAAATGGAACTAGATGGGAAAGTTAGTTATTGCTCTCTCTTCGTGTGAATGTAGGACCTCTTCTTGATGGAGAAATATTCAGTAATATAGAGTATTGTTCGGATAAGCATGAACTATAGGCATCAGGGATGCCTTGCTAATCGCAAATGCATATATTATGATGTAGCCAGTTGCTTGAGATGGAAAATGAACTCAGACTCTCCTAGACAAAACAGATAGGAGCGGGATGGTCACTGAAAAGGTAATGCATTATTTTCACAGCTGGACGTTTTCAAGCCAAACAAGGGTCTTTCCTTCCCTTCTCCTCCTTTCCTTCCCCCATCCTCTCTTACGAGTCTGTCTGTCCTGCTTTGCTTCACGCGTGTCACCCTGGTCCCAGGAAGGTAGCAGACTACTCTGGGGTAGGAACATCTCCAACCCAGCCTAATAGGCTGAGCAGTACCTTTTCGAGTGAGAGAAAGGTGATTTCCCAAAGAAAGTGATGGTATTTTTTTTTTTTTACCAAGTTGATGATGGGATGAACGTAAAGCAAAGATCATATTTTTATCTCCTCTTCTGTATCAAAGGCCATCACGATGGAAAGAAAGGACAACATGAAAAATGAATATCTGATTACATAGATGGTTTTAAAAAATAGGGCTTAAAAATTTATTTGTAGGTGGTGTATGGCTAAGAACAGTATTTCGGCCTCTAAAGTGCGTTTCCTGTGTGATATTACGTGACACAAGCATTCCGTGGCTAACACGTGTGGCAAACGTTGCTTCTCTTTCCTTCTCTTCCCACTTCTTAATATACATCAGTCCCCAGAAGACTGAAGCGTGTTACAGTAAATAAGCCCATTTAACTTTGTTTAAAAACACCATTTATTCAGTTTGCCCAGGGATTTTTAGAAACACGCAAACTATAACAATTCTAAACACTCATTTAAGGATGCAGAAGAACAATCTCTGTGAGGAGAACAAGAAACAGAAGCTCGAACGGGAGTGTGAAAAGGTTAAAACTACTATATAAACCTAGGCACCGTGAGGAACGGAAGGTATAATTTAGGAAAATTATCACCTACCAGGAAGTAGCAATGAGGAGTTAAAAGGCACACCAGCTTTGAGAAACTGTCAGATGCTTCTGCACCAATGAATAAAATATAAATCATAACCCAACACGGAGATGTAAATGATCTGAGCATACTATTAAACATAAAATTTCCATGTACTTACTGAAAAATAGACACTCTGAAGCATACCGGAGCTATGAAATACCAGTCACTCGGGATTAAGCTTAAATTCTGTACAGATCCATCAACTCTGCTAAACTCTGTGAGTGTCTGGACTTCAGCAAGGCCTGTGCTATGGACTGAACTGTGTTCCCCTCTACCCCCCCCCCAAAAAAAGATTTATTGACCTCTTAACCCCTGGTTCTTCATTGGAAATAGTCTTTCCAAGTTAAAACGAGACTCTAATGTCTTATAAGGAACAGTTGTTGTATGTGGTCACAACTGGGGGAATGTGTTTTTGTCTGGATCCTGGAAAAAAGCAAGGTTTTGTAGAAGTGGAGGTAGAGGGCCAAATTAGCAACAGTTCACTGTGATCATTACCTAATCAATTCTGTCATTAATTTTTAATTCACAAAAGAATATGATGATATTCATGTAACAGGTCCAGAGAAAGCTCTGGATATTTCGAGACATGCTAAAAAGTTACAGTAATTGATCAACATAAGAGTAGATATATGAATCAATAGAATAGATGAGAGAATCCAGAAATATACCCAAATATGGTCAATGAACTTTTGACATGACACAACTAGCAAATGAGATCACAATCAGTCCTGCCTCGGTAAATATGATTAGTCCTAGAATACATATTTGAATTGATGGTAGTTATAACAGTTTAAGGCACACAAATACTAACGAGAGGTTTCTTGGGAATCTCCCTTCATTTACCTCTCCAGAACAAAGAAGATGTAGTATCTTAATTCCCAAAGCAATTAGCTACTTCAGGCTGTCTGCACTCATATTGGATATGTGACATCATTGCATCTCTCCTTGCTTTCAGGAAATGGCTTGCCTTCCCTTTTTTCCTTCCTCCCTTCCTTCCTCCCTTTTTGTTTCTTTGTATTACATTTATCAAGTGACATTGGTTAATAAAATTATATAGCTTTCAGAGAGGGGAGGTAGACAGGGTATAGGGGATCAAATATGTGGTGACAGAAAGAAATCTAATTATAGGAGGTGATAACACAGTGTAAACATATGTATGCCTTACTGTTAAAGTGTACAGCCGAAACTTATTGGATTTTGTTAGCCAATGTCAGAAAAGATGGATATTAATAACAAAACAAAACAAAAACCTTGGAAATGGCCAGTAGAACATAGTACATCAATGTTTACTAAACTTTCTGTCACTTAACTACTCTAGGACTGGAACTTTCAAAGGCTATTGGAGACTTTACTGGCGCTCTGAAGCGCACTTGTAGATGTGGAAACTTTAGCTGTTTGTGCATTAGAGTCACACTGTGACAACACCCTGTGCATGCCGGGCGTACGGCGGCAGGTCCAAGAGGCGATTACAACAACGAAAGACGGAGCTGGGTCTTGACTCTGCAGAGCCGTCTTTCTGTGGCGTTTCCAACACAGGTCCAGCTTTTTGGCCAATTGCATTTTCAAGTTGGGATTCTCTTATTTTGGAAGGCTTGATTTTATTCAGAATTGAATCGTGGTATTTCTGAGAGAAGTGGCTTCAGCTGTAGAATAAGCTGGAGGCATGCACGTGGCAGCTGTCTTGCCTGCACTGTTGGAACAAGTGGTTAATTATTGCCTATTGCTAGACTTCACACAATACCCTTTCCACTCGGCTTCCAAGTAGTTTTATGGAGACGAACGCAGAGAGCACTTATGTGTTGTAGTCTTAGATGTATTTAATCAGCATCTGAGTCTGTTGATCTCCCTAATGCTGACAATCCAGGCTTCCAAAGGAAGAGACTAACGCTTCCTTTCTCAGTTTTGTCCGGATGCTTACTGTGCATCCCTGACGTTCTGGCCGGTCTAGTTCATTGCCAGCATTTTCGCCAGATGTCTCTCATGCATACGTGATTCCCACTGGAACTCACATGTCTTCATTCGTACATTCCACAGGTGTTGGGTGAATTCTGGGGATCTGGCAGTGAACCAAATCCATCCTCATATACGTTGCCTTGGATTGGATGGACGCGCTGGTTCCCATCATAAAAGCTGAGCCATGGCGTACATGCCGTGAAATTGGGCCAGTTCAGAAACACCCTGCATTTTCAGGGTGACCGTTCCATGAGTTGGTAGTGAATTCCACATTCCTTTCCCATCTTCTTTCTCCCTGAAACACCTCTGAGGGCATCTGTTGGGTTTTATCTTCATATTTAGCAATCCTTTCATTCATTGCTAATACTAGCAAACACGTGTTTCCTATTCATCAGGCATTGTTGTTTGTATAAAAGATATCAGTGCTTTACATAGATGAGCGCATTGAACCCTTGTAGCCATCCTATGAGGTGGATGGTATTGTTATTCTGTTTTACAGATGAAGACATTGAGACAGACAGGTCACTTAACTTGCCTAAAGTCTCCTAGCTAGTAAGTGACACAATAGGTCACAAACCTCAACTGTCTGGCTATGCCACATTCTGTACACTTGTCATGCTCTTCATTTTGTCTATGTCAAAGTCATCCCCAGTTCAAGACATCTTCCTAATGTAATGGAATCGTACAGGGCAAAAGCATGTGGACTAGAATCCATATTGCTCTCAGTGGAACTCTCAAGAAATATTTTTGTCAGATTTGAAAGATTCATCCAGGACCTATTACAAGTCATAAAATATTACGTGTGTTAGTGTAGATGTTTGTATATTTGTGTAGGTGTGTGTTTCTGGATGGGGAACTCGAGTAGATAAATATATGGGATATAAGAAAGTAACTTTTAAAATAAATAGAAATAAATTGTTAAAGGATGTATTGAAGTTTATTAAAAATGTCCCCTCTCAGCTCTCAATATAACAAATAATGATATGCAAAAATATCAAGGAAACACATTGAAAAGATAGTTAATAAGTTAATAAATGTATTTTTAAAATTTAAGCTACATTCTAAATGGCTTTAATGACTAGTAACTAAAATGGAATCGGGAGTTGCACAGCAGGGAGAATTAAACTATTTTTCTTTCCAACTAGACTTGTGGCCATTTATCCATCATCTCCCGTTTTCACGGCTTCCTTTCCTGGGGAGGGTGGTTGTGTGTTGCCCTTCACTCACAGAGGTGGTTTTGTTTATTTCACATTTTATATCTTTTATATCCCGTTCTCCACATAATCATGAAAATCTGCCTGTGAGCCTCAAAGCACTGAGACATGCTTTGAATTAAGGACCCCAAACACAGTAATCATCTACTCTCAGAAGTTCTCAACACGCGGTAGCAGGAGGCCCCTGCTCTGTGGTGGATGGCATGCTGGTTTTGTTTTCCAAGGGTTTTGAATTCAAAGTAAAACACATTGACTTCTTTCAATAAAAGTGGTCATCACCGCTGTCCTCACTTGAACAGAGTTTGTCTTAATTTAACAAACTTTATCACCACGGATTCAGAATATTTTTTTTTATGTAATGATTTTCAAATGCGGAGTGTGCAGGACACAGAGGCTGTATCTTTGGAGGAAGGGAAACTGGAGTATCAGCCATGCCTCGTATCAAAGCATATTGTTTTGATCCGAGAAGACAGAACAATAGAACGTTGTACAAAGCCGATGACCTTCATTTTAAGGGCTGCCTTTGCTGACGCTGCTCATCAGGCACCGCCATGGGGAGACCAGCCAGGCAGCCACATCTGCTTCCCGGGGGTTCTGATCTGCTCACTGACCTGAGTGGCTGCCGGTGGCCTGTGTGCTGATGGGGAGGCTTCATGGCTGTGACAAGCGTCCTCTTCTGGAAGCTTGCGACTGTCCTCGGCTTTCTCTCACAGAGCACCTTCCTCCCTTAGCTTCGAGTCTCATGGCAATCACAGGACTTTGTGTTGGCACATGGTCCTGAGCTCTTAGTAATTACTGTTTTATCGATCTGCTGATTTTAATTTTGTCCATTCTGGATTTTTGGCAATCCATTTGGAATATACATCTCATCGTGATACTTCTCTGTTTAGACGCACTATGTGTCTCTTTGGAGTCTAGAGGATACAATTTGGGGCCCATGGAGTCCTAAAGGCTTTGATCTGACTCTGGCTGGACTCTCTAGTGCCCTCTCTGTGGGGATCGTGGCACCCCAAACTTCCAGAAGCCCCACCCCACCCGCGTGCCCGCATGTACGCCATTCTCAATATCTCTTCACCCTCGTTTGTATCCTAGACCCAATCCAAGTAGCATCTCCACACTAATCTTTATTATCTCATTTCTTCCTCATCACTTACTAGATAGCATCGTTATCACTATAATTCGCACCATGTCATTGAGGAAACTGAGGCACAAAAGTTTAAAACTGGCCCGGGATCAAATCACATTTTTTTTCTTTAGTAGAGTTGACACTTTGAAGGCAGAAACTGTGCCCTGTTAAAGTTTAATAATGAAGCCGTGTAGCTCAGTGAAAACCCTTAGCCAGATAATGTTGTCTGATAGCAGTTCTACCCTCAAAATTGTATTATGTAAAGTCGGTGAGCATTACTACTGTATAAACTTTACACCCGCTCTTGCCAGAGTGTGTCACTCTTTCAAAGAGATACAAATTGTAAAAGATATATGTGCCCTGTGTTCAGTGCAGCGTTATTTACAACAGCCAAGATGTGGCAGCGACCCAGGTGTCTATCAATGGTAGAACAGATAAAGAAGATGCGTTACGTATATATAGTGGGATATTACCGAGCCATAAAAAAGAATGAGATCTTTCCATTTGCAACGATGTGGATGACCTAAAGAGTATTGTGCTGAGTGAAATAAGTCAGACAGAGAAAGACAAATACTGTATGATGTCACCGATATGTGTAATCTAAAAAAGCAAAGCAGATGAACAGACAAAACGAAACAGAAAAACTCGTTACAGAGAATAAGCTGATGGTTGTGGGATGTGGGGGTGGGGTGAGAGGGGTTGGGCGGAAAAAGGCGAAGGGCACTAAGGGGTGCCAGCTGCCAGTTATGGGCTAAGTCACGAGACGTAAGGCAGAGCACAGCAAATAGAGCCAGTGATGCCATAATCACTGTGTATGGGGACAGGCGGTCACTCGAATGATTGTGGCAGTCACTTTGTAAGGTGTATAAATGTCTAATCACTATGCTGTGCATCTGAAACTGAGGTATTAGATGACAGCTTTAATTAAACAATCAATTAAAAACAAAATAAAATTCACACACACACATACACACACACACACACACACGACAAAAACGACAAAAGCAAAGCACCTGCCCTTCACAGGGCTCTCTCTGTTGCTGATTTATGATTCCAGAACTAGCTTTCCTACCAAAAAGGTAGCAGGTTTCGACTCTAAATGTAGAAATTAGATATTACCAGCATGATTAATCCACACCTGCCAGCTGGGGATGAAGAAGCACAAAGAGTCTCTGAAGGTGTGGCAGAGACTCTTGTCACTGAAATGAAGTGGATGCTGAACTGAAAGATGCAGTCAGTGTTCAGCCATGCATGATGGTAACTTTGCGATGTTGGTTTGGTGTTTGAGACTGGGCGTCATCATCTGTGTGGCGGGTATAAGGTCCTCCTGCAATGACCGCACACAGGTTTTGGTGAGATTCGGTGAGATGTCCAGTGGGTTTGGACATCAGCAAGAACAGGAAGATCAGTCACATCTGACTTTCCAACACTTGTCAAATGGCCCAGTCACCAAATGTATAAAATTTATCATCTTAACAAAAGGTTAATTTTTTATTATTCTGACAGAATCGTCAGTAACTTAAGACAATCTTTGAACAACTTGAGTAAGAGTATTCAATTTATTTAATAAATGCAGAATCTACTTCTATATATTCTTGGCAAATCGGTAAGTTGGTGCATTCAGCAAATGAGTCCTACCACTGAGAGAATTTCTCACACCGGCAGCTTTGTGAATGTAAGCTCCTGGAAGTTAAATTCATGGAACATTTGCGTCTTTAATATTCTTTTCTTAATGCTCAGCGGTGTGCCTAGAACATAATTAATTGGATAAATCTGTGTTGAATAAATTAATAAATGTGTCTATGAGATTGTGGGCAACTGTGGTGCAGAAACAGCGTTTAAAGCGAGCATCGATGATGACAATTTTAAGGCCTGGAGAATTTTTTGATTAGCATTATTATTTTGTTATATTATTTATAACGTTGCATTAAATTCACTTGAATTGAGTGACACATGGCTCCTTGGAAAATATAAGTGATATAAACATGGGTTTCCGAGTTTAAGTAAATTCAGTGATGATGACTAATAGATTATTTTAATCACTGTTTAATTCAGCGCTAGTATTTACCCTGAAAACTAGTTGTAACAATTCTGAAATTAGAGAAAAATCACAAACTTCAGTATATATATTTAATCCACTCTCTCAGGCAGTATAATGCTTTAATCAGTAGGTGACTGGAAGTCAGAAAGACAAAACAAATTTCACTAATGCGTTACATAATTTGTCTCATTTGCATGAGAAAGGCTGAATTATTGCCCAGACTTAGAATCACCATCTTCAAACAATCTGATTGTCATTGATGACAGGGTTGGCTTCATTAGCAGGACAAATTGTGATCTTTGGATACAGTGTTTTATTTTGGATAACAGAGGTTTATTTCAGACTAAAGAAAGTAGCTGAATGATGAAATGCCAGCTTGACTAACTTTATGTACTATGGAGCTGAGCTAGCTCGGAGACATGAGAATATCATTTCCTGTTTTGTACCCTATATCAGATTGCCTAGTTTAGACAATGAGGTAGTTCATTGTGACAGCTGAGAACAGACACTTAGCTGTGTCACCATTCTTAGATACGGCTCTTAATGCTTAATCAGAACTCGGTCTTCTGTTAGCCACCTGTATCCTTCCTGATCTTGATGTGCTCTGGACAATTCTGTATTCCTTTGAGGATACAGATAAGCCAAAATTCATGGAAGACAATATATTTGGGCTACGGGTGAGGGGTATAATGATGAGAAATTGATGAGAAACACCAGGAAAAGCACATGTCTACTCGTTACCATATAGCCTGTCATTTCTTATTCATATTCCTTGATCTGGGTTTCTTCATCAATTTTTAAATGTGGATAGTTTTGAAGTTTTCAATGAAAAAAAAAATCTTGCTCCTAGATAGAAATAACAATAAAAAATCCATTGAAATGATGCCAACTACATGAGGTTAACTGTTGTATTTTTAGCTCATTTTTACCACTCATTCACTGAGAATGCATGTTAATATATATATATATATATATACACACAAACACATATATATATGTGTATATGTATATGTATATATATATTATATATATACACACATATATAAAAGTACATGATATATGTTAGACTATATAAATATATATAAATACTTATTAGATAATATATGTTATATGTAATCATCTTTCCTAATGTATATATGTTTAAAATCCATAAAGTCAAATTCATCCCAGACTCACCCGGGCCCCACTTTACCCCTGACCACTTGAGAGCCTCCTGATCCATAAACGACAAACCCTCTGGCCCGCCTCTGGGTTCTCTTTCCATCTTTCCTCTGTGTGCACACCGCCTGATTCCAGCTCTAGATCATCCCGACCCACTTCTTCCCATGCTTCTACTTTTCTCCAGTTTAGACAATCAATCGCAAATTTATGTCTCCCAGACACCGAGTGGATGTGAGGTTTCTCGCTGACCTTTTAGTATTTCTCTGAGATAGCTGCCTTTCTTAGCTATCCAACCGCTGTTTCAAGATTTTATTATCTTCCCAGGCTGCTGCATTCCCCTTAAACATGACACTCTCAGAAAATACTACTACTCGCCCTCCTGCTCGTAATAATTAGGAAATAATAACTGCGATAGTAGTAATAATGGTGGTGATAATAATGACGGTGATGATGATGGTAGTTCACATTTGAGAGGTCAGTATGTGTGAGCACAATTTTATTGTAGTCGTGTGTTCTCTAATTTAATTGTCACTGTAAACTTTTGACGTAGGCACTACCGTTATTTCTTTTGACAAAGAAGGAGATCAGAGCACAGAAGCCTTCTCCTCATGGACTGCGTCGTTACCATCTTTATAAACAGTGTGACAGGTGTGTGATGTGTCCAAAGTCAGCAGGTCAGATTTGTTAACTACGGGCAGTTTTTCGTGTACCAATTATACATCGATAAAGCTGCAGAAAGACTCTCCATCTGATTGGCTAATGCCCATTTCCATTGGTGTTGTGTATCTCAACATCTTTGTCGTGTTCGAGGACACTGTCCCCTCTCCTATTGTCTTGTCCCCATCTTTTACGTCCCACGTCTGTATAGCTTTCATTTCAAAGCTGAGCTTCTGCCAAATGTGCTTTGTGCTTTTTGGGTTCATTTTCTAACTAAATCACTTGGCGATCTGGAATGTTCGTCTTTCACATCTTCATTGAACAATCATCCTAAATGTGCAATTATCATCACAGGCCCATATCTGATGGATGCCATTCTTTCTCATTTTTCCTTTCGGAGTGTTTGTTGCTGCTGGAATCTCCTCTTTCTTAACTCACCTCCTCTCGTGGCTCACACGTCAACATGCTTTCCGGGCGTGTCGCTCCCTCCATGTCTGTTTCTCTCTTCTCTTCATTCGTGGGTGCTCCTTCCTCAGGCTGCTCCTCAAGGGCCTCAGTTGCCCGCAGTGACTGCTGGTTCTCTCCTCTTCTTAAACTCTGTGACTATTCCTGAAGGATTTTGTCTACTGAAGATGTAAAAGTGAATACGCAGCCATGAATTTATTTATTTTTCTTACTTCAAATTCACTTCCCTACTGAGAGCTCTGTGAAGGTATTCTGCAAGTACGTTTAGCTTGAACGCATCCCCTCTGCCACATTCGTTTCTGCCCCTGCGACAGATGATGCTCGTGTCCTCCTTGGGGTTGGCGGCTGCCTCAGGGGCTCAGTCATCCACCTAGTACCCGGTGAGCAGCAGAGCTGAGGCCTGCAGAGCCCAGACCCTTTGGGCTGAGTTGTATGCGAGGTGGAGAGTCTGGGCAGAGGCAGCTGTCACAGCTGCTGGATGCTGGGATGGTGCTTTGCCCACCTGACAGAAGAAACTCTGGGTACGTTTGCCTCTCGTCACTCTGTTCATATGCTCGCGTTGGAATCTGAACCTTTATCCCAGAATCTGTGCATTTCCCTACTTTACTATGCTGTCTAAGATGACTGTGAACTTGACCCCAAGTCAAGTGTAAATGAGGGTTGGTATTTCCTCCTAAATTATAACGAACTAAAGCAACAAAAATGATGCTGCCATTCTCCTACCCATTACTCCAGCGACAGATATCATCTATTTCCCTTAACGCCAACGAGAACTGGTGTTTGAGCTCTGTCAGCTCTCTGCTGTCTGTCAGTCAGTCCCCATGGCTCCGACTTGGTTCAGGCACATCTGGTCCTTGTGTGACGATCTGTTGCCCATCGCAGGACCATCTGCATGCTATGCCCCAGCTATGCTCACTAATGTCTGGTTCTCTAAGCATCATTTCATGTCACTGTGCATTCCATTATAATATGGTTTTCTGATGACATCTCTCATCTTTTGGGATAGTTCATGTATTTCTTCATCTGAGAAACCATCCCGGTTCCATGCCGAGTTAAACACTCACCTCCTGTGTTCTCCGCCTCCCCGAGAATGCCTCTAACTCAGAAGTCATCACATTGATTGCGGTTTATGAAGCTTTTGCTTTCTACGTCTGTCATCCCTGCTAAACTCCGCGGCTCATTTCTGTGCCTCTGGAACATCCTACAATTTCATGTCTGAGTACATGCTCGATAAATGCCGTTTGAACACTCGAATGAATTTCAAGTGACCACTTAACCAAAGGGAAAATCACAGATTCGACTTATTTTCACCGCAACAATAAAGTGTGAAGTGGCAGGCTTCAGAATACATTTGTCAGCTATGAAACAGCGTTTGTATAAAGGTCTTAGATATGGGCATCCTGAGTCGTGACGAGATCAACTTTTTTCACTTGTAAATGTGTTTTAGTTCTGACTTGGACTTTGCATATTCCCAGAGTGATGAAATGCGGAATTATACAGAAATGGGAGTTGAAAAAGAATGAGCATCTCTCAGATTCACTAAGAACCTTACTGTGGTTTCAGGATGCTTTTCGCCATCTGTCTGGATGCCAGCTCACCACAGTCGTGGGATCAAAACTAGAAGTGCCTTTAGGAAGAAATATTCCAACGCTGTTATTGTACATACGAGGACCCTGAGCCTCACAAAACACACAGTATTGATTTCCTAGGGCTGCTGTACAAATTTCCACGGACGAGATGGCTTACAACCGCAGAAATTCACTTTCTCCCAGTTCCAGGGGCCAGAAGCCCAGACCGCTGTGTGTGTGGGGGCGAGTCCCCCTAGGAGTCTAGGAGGGAATCCCTTCCCTAGCCTCCCTGAGTCTCGTGGCTCCCAGATTTCGGGGGCTTGGGCCGCCATCACTCCGGTCTGTGTCCTCATCTCCACGTGGCTTTCTTCCCTGTGTTTTCTCCCCTTCTGTCTTTCATAAGGACACTTGTCGTGGGATTTAGGACCCATTCCAAATCCAAGGTGGTCTCACTACAAAATCCTTAACTCGATTGCATCTGCAGTGACCTCTTTTCCACATAAGGTCACATTTTGAGGTTCCAGGTATTTTTGGGGTCCACCATTCAACCCTCTACCATGGGGTAATGGCAGCATTGTAGCCATATCTTGTCTTCTGTCCCCTAGCTGGGCACAGCCATCAATGTCCCATCCACTTCACTGCAAGAGGCACCATAGCAGAGGGGAAAAGTGTGATTGGTTCTCGTGGGCCAGATCTCGCTTTGTCCCTTTATTGTTACAGGTGTCCCAAAACACACAGAAGTGGAAAGAAAGAATTGTGTCGTGAAAATCGTTGAGGTTCTGTTCTGAGTGGAGCTCTTAAATCTTTTCTACACCCATTGGCCCAATTATATTTGTAGGTATATTTCCCTATGGTGAAGAATCAATACGTTTTTTATCCTATTTTAGTTTCTTCCTGTAGTAGTTATATGTTTCTTTGTATACATAAAAAATAAAGTTGGATTTTCTCACCTTTATGATACAAACAAGGGCCTTTGCAAGCAACTGCAAACCTTCACGAGCCAGAGCACTGGTGCCACACGGTGCTGGACGCATGGCGAAGGTGCCAGAATGCGTGGCGTGGCTCGTGTGTAAGTCACGCTGTTCCCCGTATGCTCGTCCCCACCATCCAGGCAAGGAACAACTCTGGAGAGGTCAGAGCGTGAACTGAGCAGATTCGTGTCCGGTCAAAGATTTGCGTCCTGCCCTGTAGGTGGCCACATCCTGTGTGTGGTCTTTCCTCTGCTTTCTTTGCATCAATCTTTCTTGATTTGGTGTAAAAATAAAACCAGGAGTAGAAATGATAGAACAGCCGTTATGGAGCTGGTGGCCACAAACATTCGTCAGAACTGCCAATCATTGTCACATCAGCTTTGATACCTGAGCTACACCTGT